>CAIGRR010021829.1:0-11390 GCA_903798365.1 Fraxinus sp. 1973-6204
TGAGTGTGAGCACCAAAAATTAAAATCACCAATTACCAAAATCACAACTCTCACCACCGAGGCCAAATAAAACACCAACTCAACCTCCTTTTAAATAAAAGAACAGCATCAAACTTCTCAACCACTAAATTAATATGAAAGATAAAATTCGACTTCAATTCTTAAAAAACGATAGCATAAGTCAACTCATTACTCCTCATGGACCCATCCCCCACTTTCTATCTGTTAATCATTTGGGTTTTACCCTCGTAAAACAGTAGTTGAAATAAGTGATGAACTCATCCAAATTGAAATAATTAGAATTAACACCTGTCATTAATTAGGTGATATGAAGTTGGAAGATGATTTTGAAATCACTAAATTATCATTAGCTAATTTGAAATAGTTGAAACTTTTATAAATTTTCTCCCAACTTCATTAATGGACAGTATAATAACAACTATTAACCTCTACATCCAGTACGCAGGAACCGGAAACTTCATCATTTTCAGGGGTCGAAGGATTGCTTACCCAGTGTGAAACCTGGATGTGACTTTGACTCCGTTCAGGGCAATCTATCAAAAAAAGTGCGTGAATTTAGAGAGAGAGAGAGTATATGTGGAATTTGGTTTAGAAACCTTACTGACATCACCATAACCAACACCCAAAGCAACCCCAAACAGATCCTACGTCGCTGCACAGATTTACCGGCCTTGCGCAACGCCGACGCTCACTGTCGAAGCGCTGCTGCGACGGCAACGCAGTTCCATGTGGCAGCGCCCGACAGTGCTTACCTGATGGCGACGGGCGGCGTTGGCGGAAGAGAGAAGGGAGACGAGAATGAGATATTGAGAGAGAAGGGAATTAGGGCTTGGAGGGGTGTATATAAATTTTAGTTTTATAATATTAATTAATAATTCTATTTAACACCTGATTTTTGAATTATAAAACTTTATCCCCTTATTTTTGAATTATAATCTTGAAAAGAAGGGTTTTAGGTAATTTTCTCTGGGAATATTTCCTTTTTGTTTTCCCAGATTTTTCTAGCTCTATTTGTAGTATTTTTGGATGTGTGTGCATGATCAAATTTTTGGGCCATGGGGTTGGGTCCAGAAGTTCACAAGCCCACACTGGACCTCATGGGCTCCGCCCCTGCACATGGAAGTGGTCTTACCCTCCCACCTCATGTTAGTGATGGCAAAAAAACCGGCCATGTCCCGCCCCGAAGCGTCCCGAACCCACCCCGTAAAGAATAAAAAAATAATTAAATACAATTTTTTTTTTTAAAAAAAATTAGTTAGTTGAAAATTTTCGAAAAAAAAACGAAACGGGGCAAGCTCGCGCCCCGAACCAGCCCCGCCCCGTCTAAGATAGGGCAGGGCGCGGGGCGGGGCAAGGTGGGAGAGTGGCGGGGCGGGGCGGGGTGAGGGTGCCCCGCCCCGAACCCGCTCCATTGCCATCTCTACCTCATGTGAGGGTATGAACACCATTATATACATAAAATTATGTATCCCTAAACAATCAACTCGTTTCAGAATAATGTACATGTAGCTTATTTCTCTAAACAGTCAACTCGTGTCAGAATAATAACAATAAAAACTTAATTATATTTTGTTAACTTTAAAAGAGATTGAATGCATTTCACTTTCTGATATCCATCAATTTAATGACCATAACTCGTCTCATGCCTAGAATACTATTTTATAAGTTTGAAATTATATTAATGGTGTATTTAGAGTATGAGGAATATATAAAATTCGTGTGGATCTGTAGCATTTAAATAAATGAATTTAATAAGGACAACATTGTAATTTGACATAGATGAAAATAGTAATTTTTTAATATTTTAATAGACATAAAGTATGATGAATATATAACAATCGTGGATGTAAATAGCGGTTCTCTTCACTAATCCAGCTTCATCCATTTATATGCGAACTCATTGAAAGTCTACAGTAGAAAAGTTAATTGAGTCGATGGTCACTGGTTATGTAAATGATCATTAAAGTTATAATCTTATGATAGTAGTCACTCAAGTTTTAACCGTTACACTAATTATTACTTGATCAAAAGAATTAACATTAAATCGTACGTGACACCGTTAAATGCCAATGCATCACCAAATGGCATTAATTGTTACGCCAAAGTCATAAGAAATTGTTAACAAAATCACAAGTTTATCATTTAAGCCCAAACATCAGACAAAAACTAAAGTTGCATTACATTTTCTCATTAAGCGTGTTGAAATCTCCAATTTCTAACTCTTCAATTTTATGACATGTATAAATTATGATATGGTGACATTAATACTTAATGGTGTCACGAAAGATTAATATTTACTTTTTGATACAGTGACTATTAGTGTAAAAGTTAAAAACTTAAATGATTATTATCGTAAAAATATAACTTCAATAGTTATTGAAGTAATGACTTAAAAACTCAATAACCATTGACATAATTAACACTTGAATCAAGCTACACGCACACGGCCACGTTATAGGGGCCAGCTGTGATAGGTGGGGGCCCACATGGCCCTATACTCGTATCATTTGGTGGATAGATGAGAGTGATGAGATAAACGAGAGAGCGAATTACCTAAAAAATAAAAACCACCCATTAAAAAAAAAAAATTCTTGTTTTTCAGAAAAATCTGGTCACATGGCCAAAAGTTGAAAAATATATTCCATGAAAAAAATTGTCAATCAAATACCACAAACGTAAAATGAAAAAATGACATTTTCCATGAAAAATAATGTCAATCAAACACCCTCATAGCAGAACTAAAATTCTCTTATAATCATGTTCACATGATAGATAAGTGTCAAATGTTAACAGAAATAGTTTATCTAAATCCAACACAACTTCTACACATAATCCAAGACTGCAATTCAAAAACCACGCAACAGGTATAAAATATTTTGCTGTCAACTCTACGATATATATATATATAGAGAGAGAGAGAGAGAGAAAGAGAGGCATGGAACTTGACAGAAAAACCACTTAATTATTAGTAAATATAATGGTATATAATCCAAAATAATACAAACCAGATATAATAAATCTTGGGTGGAAAATAAAAGAATGTGACCTTGAGCTAAGGTCATTAACTTAAAAGTACTAGAAATATATGATCCTAAATAAAATGCGTAGGTGCTGATTTAGTACTCGAGAATAAACTTATCTAGGTAAAAGTATAGTTTTCTCCATAGCCAAATTCTACTCTTCATTTCCTCAAGCTAGGCAGCTTTTTCCTAGCTAGTCGTGGGATTTCTTGTTTGATAAGTTAAAGGGGGCGTGTGCGTCGGCCACTTGCCCGGCCACAGAGAAGTGCATTCTTTGGGATGGGGTACTCATCCCTCAATGAAGTTGAGGCAGTATACACCCTCATATAGAGCTGTTGTCCGAGGTATTGTCGAGCCCAAAACTCCGATCTTAGGTTCCACATTCCCACATTGTCCAGCGCGACATAAATGGCAGTCCACGACTTGGGATACACCTGCAAGTACCAACCATAGGAAACTTTTCAGGTTTAGTTGTTACGATCAGGAGATTTCTTTTCGGTGAATGTTTGGTATGAGTATTCGATAATAAAATATACATGATTTAAGCTTCTTTTTGTTCTTTAACTTTTGTGTAGTATGATATGGTCCACTTTTATCAGACAAGCCATGACAGTATATTGATAGGAAATTATGAGATTCGAGCAATTTCCATCTCACCTGAGTAGTGCAACGAGACACTGCATCACGAAGATTGTACTCGTTCCTACTAGCGGTAGTCCATTGCCCTCCGTCCATTCTGGATTTGAGATAAAGCAACTTCTAAGTATATGTTTAGAAGAAATGAAAGATAACTACACAAATTATACAAAAATTGATATCATACAGGTTTATTTTCTGGTGCTTACCCGACTACAAAGAAGGAGTAGCCATTGAGGTGATAGCTCTGAATAATGTCCTCGTTGTTTTCGAAAACAATTTCAATAAATGCCCTGTAATCAACTCCCAGTACGGACGTGTCAAGGTATATTCCTCCACCAGTGGGAGCATCAGAAATACTCCCAACACGAAAAACTCCATCAATTTTGAAGTAGTCGGCAATCTTCAGGGGAGTGTCAGCTGGCACAAAGGATACACTGTTGATCGCATATCTCTGTTTACCGTTGACTTGACCGGCAGAACCCGAAAGCCTAATAGTTTTTGTAGTGTTTATCATGCCATAGTGGTATGAACCTTGTGGATTTGGTCTCGGTCCACTTGCGGTAAGATTAGTCCTAATATACAACCAATTTAACTATAAGAATCATTTACTAGTCGAAAAAGGGATTAGAGTACTGAAGCCAGTGTAATGAATATTACCTAATCGAACGAGCCTGGTTTAGCGACCAATCAACTTGAATTGTTGGTCCACCGGGTGGTGGGCCAGAGACCTGAGTATTTGAATTCGCATAATGAAGAACACCAGTCGTGGTGAGTATTGTACTGGTGAAACGGGAGGACACAACAATATAGTAGTCCTTAGGAGCTTGATCTGCCGTTATAAGCACAGAATAAGATTGACCGACGTGAACATCAAGGGACGAGTAGGTAGTTTGGAGAGTATGCGTTCCTTCAACTTCAACCAATGTCATCTTGTGTCCTTCAATGCGGAAGTTGAGTGAATTTTGTAATCCAACATTCGATATCCTAAGCCGGTACGTTTTTCCTGTTATACATAGCATTAATGTTGATTAGACTTAGCAATGTGATGAAATTGGAACAAATTGATCGACTTTTAGCAATTGTAAGTTGCTTAAATAATGCGCATANCAACATTCGATATCCTAAGCCGGTATGTCTTTCCTGTTATATATAGCATTAAAATTGATCAGATACAACAAGTTTCATAAAATTGGAGCGGATTGATCGTCTTTTAGCAATGGTTAGTTGCTTATGACAAACCTTGTTCAACGGTGAAAGAGACGCCATTGGGACCACGTCCGTTAATAAGAATTCCATCTGGGAAAGGTAGCTTCCTGCCCCTGTCGAGAATTGCCTTCAAGTCCTATATAGATGACGATCAAAGCACGCATTAGCTAATAACATCAGTTTCGAAAAGCAAAAATTTACTAACAATACATAAACTTGCTTATTTCAAAATTTGACCAAGAAAGCAAATAGTTAAAATAAAAGTTTTCACTTATGAGTAAATAGTTCAAGCTTAACCAAACATGCCCAGTTTTCCATGCTAAAATTGACACATTTTTTATTTAATTTTTGCTTGCCTTGTACCCATGTAGTATGTTAGGTAAAATTTTAAAATCAAATCAACAATTAATTTTAATTATATATTTTATGAGACTCATAAATTTTATTAACTTTTAATAAAACTTGATAAATTATTTATTGAGAACTTTATCAAACAAGCTCATAAACTAGACAAGGCAGAACTCCGTGAATCAGTCGGATGTAATTTATTGGATGTGGAAATTACATAAACTAAGAGTTTTCAAGATCTCAATTTATATTTAAGAGTTATAAGTTTTTCTTTAAAAGATCAGATATAATTAAAATTGTTAATATTAATAATAATATTATAAAAATTATTTTAAATATCCACCATACTATCATCTACCATATCAAACCCTAATTATTTTTCAATCTCTCCCACCCTAGTCATTTTCATTCTATCTATTATCTCTCCTAAATCTATCCCACCTTCTCTTACTATCGAAATCTATCCCACCTTCTCTTACTATCGAAATTGGAAGCTGCCACTGGGAGCGATGTCGATGATGCAACATGTCCCACCTTCTATCCTTATCTCTATATCGCAACCGAAAGAGGTCGTCAAGAGCACTGCCAATGACGAGATTGCGCCGCTACGCAACATTACCACTACACGTGGCGAGAGCGCCGCTACAACAACGACAATTGTGCACTGGGAGCAGTGACATCACTATTGTAAGGCAAAGTGAGCGGCATTGCGCATGGCAATGATGCTGCAGGTTCTTGTGCACCAATGCCACTGCGCGACCGCTACACTACGCTGTGGATCTGGTGATGCTGAAGTTTTAGGGTGAGTTTTGTTGGTTGTATTTGCAGTTCTTGGTGGTGGAATTGATGTTGACGGCGCTTGTGAGATGGTGGTGTTGGGGGTGGCGATGATGGCGATGGTGTTGGTGTTGGTGTTGGTGTTGGTGTTGGGGGTTGTGGCATCGGTGGTGGAAGTACATTGGTTGTGATTGTGGCGATGATGGTGGTGTTGGCGTGGTTGTGGGGGAGTGGGACGAAGAGTGTTGTGACCAATTATTTGGGTGTTGTTAACAATATATAATATGTGACCTAAAAGATTGTATTATTGTGATTAAATTTAGAATCATGACTAGAATTTCGTAAGTTGTGACCAAATAATTCGATAATTTGTGACTAATAAATGTGATTGTGACTCACAATTTATTAAATTGTGATCGAAAAATTACATGTGACCAATTCATTTGATAATATTCATTTGATAATATGTGACCGTTAAATAAATTGTAACTTATAAAATTTGTGATTTTATGATCGATAAATAAATTGTGACCTATAAAATTTTGAATATGTGCTTGAAAATAATTTGTGACTTACAAATTTTTTTAACTCACTCAGAAATAATTTATTCAGTGGTCAAGAAATGATTTGTAATCAATTAAGTTAATAATTGTGACCATATTATATAGAATTGTGAACTTAATATATTTAATTAATAAAATAAATTTTTTAAAATTTTAAATTTTGTGATTTTTGAAATTTTAAACATTGTTTCTTAGTTTTGAAATAGGGCATACTTAATCAGAAATTTTCACACAGCCCAACTCTTTCTGGGCCCTGAAGAAGTAGGATCACAAGGCGTCCAGCTGTGAATGGCCCACTTTCAAAAGTGGTCAAAGGTCTAAGTTACCGACACTGAAAATTAAAGCCTATGGCCCAAATTTGCCAGCAGCCTCCACTTTACTGGCACCACATTAATCAAAGTTTATATTTTTTAAATTGTAAGATAAGAATTCAGTTTCATGATATGCCTAAAAAAAGTACTCATAAATTATTTCAAACGTGTTTGAATAATTAAAAACAATTACTTATTATTTCTATAATTATTGTTAGTTATTGATTCTAAAAAAAAAAAAAGCTTATAAGTGGATTTTTAAAGATTTGCCAAACATGCTTAATAAATTCAATTTTGGGCCAATGGGAGAGGGTGGCAGCAAGCAGGAGGCGAAGAATTGGGAAGAGATTATTACCGTGTGATTTTTCTTGTACCAATCTCCGATCAAGACAGTGTGATCGCCGGCAGGATCTGAGAAGGGAACCGGAATTCTGGGTCTACTGAGGATTCTGATGCCTCCAAAACCACCAGCGGCCTTGTGGAATGCCAGGGATGGGAAGTAGTAAAAGCTTCCGATTTGATCCTTCACCTGTAGAATATATGTGAAATTTTTCCCTGGAGGAATTGGACATGTAGTTCCATATACTCCATCTTCAAATGAATTCCTCCTGTTTTGGATTCCATTCCTGCATTTTTCACATCCAAAAAACCTTAGGAATTATCATATTTTTGTTTAATCAACGAGATTCAATGAGGAATCCATTACTTAAATATAAAGTATCTATATTTTAACCTAAGCCAGATGTGCATGCCAGCTTTATGCCGCCGTACCGCCCAAAGTTACTGGGAGAAGATGCCCAAACACTGAATTCAGCACCTGTATCATACTCACGTGCGCGCGACGCTAATTCGTGTCTTCCTTAAATTTATTTTGATAAAATCCCTTATCATTAAAATTACTTTCTCTGTTCCACAAAGATGAGCTTACTCTCATTTTTAAGCAAATTATTTTTTACTTAAATTTTTCCTAATTTACTTATATATTGAATAATAATTTAAATAAAAATAATTCGTATTAATTGATAACAAGACACAAGTTAAATAGAAATATATATTAAAAAAAAAAGCTAATAAATTAATTATATTATCAAAAAAAATTATAATTTGAAGTAAATAAAAAAAGAAAGAAAGTCTGTTTAATGAGAAAGATTTAGATATTATTTGATATAAAGTTGTGATGATTAGCTGACAAGATTTACTGAAATTGATGTGTATATAATTAATTATAGGTGAGAATCGATCACAATCTAGAAAAGCGGTGCTAATTGACAACCGTTGATGTAACAAACCCATGTGGTATTAGCAGGCTGGCTGGCTTTACACTTTGTAAAAAGTTCAAAAATATCAGGCCCAACACCCATGTTTGATATATATTAAAATTTTCATACTCGTTCTTCTGCTTATTTTTAAAAATATATTTTTCAATAAAATAATATTTTCAATCACGTCAATGATTTTTTCTTCTTTTTCAGCCACACATTCTCCATCAATCTATTATTTTAGAATACATTCTTCCAAAATAATGTGACTCAAACACACAGCAAGTATAAAAATAAGAATTCTGCTAAATGTATGTATGGCATAAAAATAAGAATTCTGCTAAATGTATGTATGGCATTGTACATAGTGTGTAAATCAAAAAAGTGTTGGGCGGAAGTATATTATTTTTAAAAACGGTTCAATCATGTGCCGACATGTAACAAAATGTCAAAAATAATGTAAAATAAAATGTCAGTATTATTTCAATTCAATTGATTCAAAAATTCATTTTTGTTAATTATGGTCCTGTTCTGATGGCTATTTGGGTAAAGATTAAAATCAATTTTTTTAATAAATTTTGATAAAAATTGAAGAAACATGTGATTGAAAAATTATGAGATCCATGAAACAAGATATTAAAATTAATTTTTAACTTTGACTTCAACAAAAAAATTGCGAAGTCGCTATTTTCAGCGTTGGAGTAGGTGAAAACATACAGATATCCTCCAGTAAATAACATAGAAACCTGAGACACTGACATGGTGGTAGCGTAGGTTATTATAATTACGAGCGAGTAGGTTTTTACCCGTAAGCAATAAGACGTGTACCTAACGAATTACTTGGTAATTGTTTGTTAGCGTATTTACAATGTACCACTTTATACAAGACTGTTAAAGTATTGCAGTACTAAATTGTCATTTAATAATAGATCTAACAGGCCAAATTACACAGACAATTCTACATTTAGGGTGTGTTTGAGTCACGTTATTTTGGAAGAATGTATTCTGAAATAACAGATTGATGGAGAATATGTGATTGAAAAAGAAGAAAAATTATTTATATGATAAAAAATATTATTTTTTTGAAGAATATGTGATTGAAAATGAGTAGAAAAATGAAAATGAAAATTTTAATGTGTACCAAACAAGGGCTTATTAATTTAACTTAGTAGAGAGGTAGGTCTATGATAAGGCTCCAAATATCTATATTGGTTAGATATCTCTAAAGGTCCATTTGATAACGAAAGTGGAAAGAAATTTCAATTTTCGTGAAAAATAAAAACTCACCAAAAAGGAATTTATTTTCCATAAAAACGAAAAAAATACAATTTAAAGTGGTTGCAGTTAGAAATTCGATTTCCATTTCCACGTTGAAATCAAACGATCAAAGTGGAATTCGTTTTCCTCTGGAATGTAAGAAAAATGTGGCAATCAAACATGGCCACGTAGTCAATAGCCTAAAATATACTAGGATATGGATGGCTAACAAGTCATTTTCCCAAAGAATTGAATTTATTAAGCGTGATTTAACCCAGCGGGAAGCTCTATGAAAATTACGAACACTCACAATGGAAAAACTAGCAACAGTATGAGGACATTCAAGGGCAACATTGTCCATTTTTCAAAATTTATTGAAATTAAATAGTGAGATCTAGAAAAGAAAAAAGAATTGTAGTTACCAGGAAATGAGAAATGGCTCATCTAAGCTGTTGAACACATTGACAATGAGNGAGGACATTCAAGGGCAACATTGTCCATTTTTCAAAATTTATTGAAATTAAATAGTGAGATCTAGAAAAGAAAAAAGAATTGTAGTTACCAGGAAATGAGAAATGGCTCATCTAAGCTGTTGAACACATTGACAATGAGATTATCATTTGTAACAGAGTAAATATCAGGTCCAGGAAATTGCCCATTGATCAAAATACCCTAAACAAACAAACAGATCATTAATATTAGGAAATATCTACTCTACTCTACATCCATGGGATTCAAAACAAACGAACCTGCTGGCGAACTCCAAGAGGATAAATGTCACCATAAGAAACATTCCAGGTAAAGAATCTGTAAGGGTCTTCAGCTCCAGCAATAGCTAAAACCACAAACAGAACCGCTAATTTTAGCGCCATTTTCACTGGAGAACTAGCCTCCATATGGTTGGTTGGTTGTGTGAAGAAGAAGAAGGGTTTGTGAGGATTTTGAAGGCTATAGTGAATGATGAGGCGTGGATGGCATATATAAGTGCGGTACAGAGTGTTTGCCAGTGTACAAAAAAAGTCAGAGAGAGACTCAAAATAGCCGTAAAGGAGAGGAAAGACGGGGAAAAGATTATGGAATAAATTAAGCTACAGCATGCGACAAGTTTGACACTCCGTTATGTGTCAAAACTTGAATAATTAAGGGTCTGTTTTGGTCAAATTTTAATCTGTTTTAATTTAAATCAAAGTCAAATTGTCAATATCAATCACATCTTTCATGGGTCCAACATCTTTTCAACCACACATTTCAAAAACTTCTATCACAATCCACTTAAAATCTGATTTTAATCTACATCAAACACCCTCTAAGTGTTTAAAGCATTGTTAAAATTAATGTATAAAAAACAGTCACCTCATAATAATGTTAAATTTGATGTATGTAGCAAATCATTATAAAATTGTTTGACAAAGCAGGAAACAAAAAAAATTGCTTTAATGGCTGTCAAACAAAGGCCGAAGGAGAAATCCGAGGGAAAATTAAATTCGGTCGATGGGAGTGTCGGTGCGACCTGTAGTCACCACCCACCCCACATGCCTCTCGGTTTGTTTCCTACTGAGGTGGGGTACATCTTTGCTGGTGGTTTTGTGAAAATTGTTGTGTTAGTTCCTAAACCATTTCCTGAATATCAAGTTGATCCTCAAATTATAAAAATAGGGACTTTGATTATCCATGTTTTATTTTAGTTTGCAACTTTGCACGAATAGTCTTCAATAATCAAAAGTGTTCGAATTGATATTAAATAGCCACGTAGAAAGGCCACACAAACTTTTTGTTCAAAATCCGAGGCACTGGTTCGACTCAAGTTAAGAAACTTCTAGTTTTATAAATTTAGACATAAGGGTCATTTGATTTTTTAATAAAAATTAAAGAGAATCCACCATGAAAGACGAATTGTGCAATTATAAGGGTCCGTTTGATTGTAAGAGTGAAATTTTGGTGGAAAAAAATGAATTTCAAGGAATTAAATTGTCTAGAATTGTTTTTCTG
>CAIGRR010021833.1:0-10723 GCA_903798365.1 Fraxinus sp. 1973-6204
GTTACCTGATTTTTGATTAAATATAATTAATACTTGATTTTTACACGGTAAACTTGAAATGCGTGGACCCATGTAATTTCCTCTTAAGAGTGTCACTTTTACATCTATAGATGAAATTTGAAATTTCAAACAATTTATTTTCCAAACAAAAATTAGGGAAGACTTGTGATAGAAACTATGATAAGTTTTACTTTGTTTCGTTAATTGCTTGATTTGCTAGGAAAAAAGAAATTAACTTCCTCATATAAAAGGAATTTAAAATCTAATTCAATATATTAATAGTTCGTGTCCAACAATGTGTATTAAATATGGACCATACGATCGATATTCGTTAATTCACACCTATTGCGCACTCCATTTTCAATGTTAGAGAAAAGATAGACCGGGTGAATTTTAGCAGTAGGATCACTTACAATGCTGTGATAAGCAAGTTGATGCAAAACTCACTTAGAACTTGACATTCCCATTATTAAAAAAAAAAAAAAAGTAATGAACCATCTAAAAAGTACTCAACATCCCCAATATAAAATCAAAATCTTGATACTGCTAATCTCACAACTGAAAAGTACAAATGGTTGCTTCTGAAGTAGAGTTTTTATTATCTTAAGTAATAAAACCATACAAAGAACATATATCCATATCAAGTTGGCTATACAATAGAAATATCAAGATATCGAAAACTGACTTTAGGGTTCATCTGCAATTCTTATTCATGGTGTTTTCAGAACCTGATTACGATATTCTCCCAAAGCCCAAATTGGGAATATATTCCTGTACGCAGCATAAGTGATCATGCAATTTTTATTGAAGACTCCCATAATCTCCTGAAAGCAAGACGACGATAGAAAAGGAGAAAAGTTATGAGGAGAAGTCATTAATTGAACTGTTAATCGAGGAAACTAGATATGTCATCTTAGTATAACATCTATCATGTTTTGCAAACAAAAGATTGTTCCAAAAATGTGGACACAATCGACTGACATGCACACCACAACCCCCTTATAGCCTATTATGAGATGAGCATTTTCAAACTGAATTCGATTGCATGACAATATTTATGTGATAAACGCTTTCTGAGTTTTATTCATAGTGAGATATTGCTATACGGTAAACAAGTAGAGTTCTATTGATTATTAGTATATATGTGCATTACACACACATTGTACATTATTCACTAATTAAGATTATATTTATGCACAAATCAAAAGCTTTCAGCTCAGCAATAACTTAGGCTGCAAGTTAACAGAATTACCTCCTGTGGAAAATCACCATTTTCACACTGAGAATTTATTAGGAGTTTTGCTGCACGGTGCAACGGTGCAGGATCTCTCTCTGCCTGCAGAGTAAAGATAAATGAAGAAATTAAATTGTTTGCAATATTCAAGACAACCTGGACACAGGAGAAGGGCAATGCATAGGCAGTGAAATGACGATCACATCAATAATTTGACATAGAATCATGCTGACCCAGGAAAGAACTAATTTCATATATTAAAGTCAAGATGAGCTGCATATTGGTTCATCAAGAAAACTGTAGCGATAAAACAATTTTTACCAAAAAGACGAAGTACAAAAAACAAAAATGACATCACGGAGAAGACGTGCAGGCAAAAAAAGGATATGAAAAAACAGACTTTTACAAGTCCTTTGGCTTCCTTAAATCAACTTTTTACAAGATAAATAAAACCCTTCAAAATGAATTATGTTCAATATCCTTAAACTCACTGTAAACTCTTTTTTTCCTATATTGATCGTCAACTTTGGTAAGCATAAAAACTAAGCAAATCAGTCCATCCTGAACACAATCCCCCCCACCCCAAAAAAAAAAAAAGAGAGAGAGACCGCAAGGATTCCATTTGATTATCGTGGTATATAAGTACCTGCCCAGCAGCAATGAGAGCCAACATAGCCCATCCTGTATTTACCACATGAGACCTGTTGCCTTCAATATTTGAATAGACCTATATAAAGATAAAGCATAGTCATAATTCATTTGGCACTGAGAACATTTCAGACACGGGGCATTGAAGACTGTTAATATTGAAATATGCTTGTACCACAGTTTCCAGCAATACTTTCTAAACAAGAAATTTTTATGTTAAAATTTCTTATTTTATGCATTTCGCGGGAAAAAAATATTATGTATTTTATCCTTTATTTCTCCTTTTATTTTGTTTAAGAGTGCCAAAAACCATGGAATAAAGAGAATAAACAAGTTTAAATGACATAATCAGTTTAGTCATTGGATATACAAACTGATGAAAAAATTTCAATGGACTGTTGCAGGTTGTTAAGTGCTGAAAGTTACCGAAACAGTATCATGATTCGATTAAGCCCTGTTTGATAACCATTATTAAAAACTCTTTTTTCTACATACTTACTTTCAACCATACATTCACACAATAAAATATTCTGCACGTAAACCCAAAACTTTTTTCTACTTTTTAAAAACACATTCTCTGAAAATCACTATTCAAAATATCATTTTGGCCAAATAAAGGCCATCAAACAGGGGTTACGCAGTCTGTCAAAAATATTATGGGGTAGCTGTAATTAGTATGCAAAAGTAAGATCTTAAATCTTTAGAGTTTGAGTCTTCCATCAAATATATCTCCAAGGGTGTCCAAGAAACAATCTTAAGTTTCCACACATTTTGAAGTACAGAAAAAGATATTCTTCGACAAGAATCTTTTACGCATACCTTGCTGCAGTTTCCAGATTTCGGAACTATTCAAGATGACAAGGAAAACTACACTTAGATATATTTGATTTTTCTCACACTTCATATTTCAGTCTATCTACGATAAACTTAACTTTTGTAATTATCATGAGAGCGTTACAACTTTCACGTATCCTCTAAAGTGGCCCAAGACCGCTTTTTTCTAAAAAAATAAGACCAAGAGCATGTTTGGGAAGTGCTTATAAATAGTTTAATTATAAATAATAGAAATGAATGGTGAATAAGTTTGTAATGCTTGTGGGTGGGTCACTCAAAATGTGTGGATAAAAAATGGCTTGAGTGTTTATAAATAGTTTATAAACTCGTGTTAATACCAAAAGAAAGGAAAAGGAAAAAACAAGCTGAAATGAGTAAGATATTATTCTACATAACAAAACCTTGTTCTGACATGAAAGATAGCTCTCTCCCCAACCACCAGAAGGAAGCTGTTTAGACAACAGAAAATCACAAGCTTTACGGATGCTAGAGCAATTGCTGAAGTCTCGTCCAGCAGAGAACAGACCTAATATCCCAAACCATGTCCCATAAGTATAGCAAACACCCCAAGAGCCATACCTGTCAAGAAATTTTTAACATTTATTTAAATGCATATTAATCATGAACGACATGAATAATTGTAACTATCGAGCAAGCAAGGCTGGAAAGAATGAAAAATGATATTGATACAAATAATTATGTATAAGAAAGCATCAAAATCCTCCAAAATGAGAAAGGATGAGAAAACAGAGCAATAAAACTTACCAAGAACCATCCTTCACTTGTATCTTTTCAATGAATTTAGCAGCTTTTTCAATACAACGTTCCACCTCTTCTCTTCGGTGCCCAGGGTATAATTTCTTAAAAGCTGCCAAAGCTTGAATAGCCGCCGAGGTACATTCAACATAGCTACGTAGCCATTGTACTTCATATTATAATCAAAAAATAGGATGAATGTAGCATCTATAAACAAATATTTGACAAATTCAAAATCTACAAAGGAATTAGAGGTATGTATGACAATAATTCCTTCAATGTCAGGCACTGCTTTTGATGTCTACAGAGCTCTCATGGTTCAAGTCAGAGACCTCCCACTATGTTACTTCTTCTCAATGCATTGAAGTATCAACATCAAACAGACAAATGTGTGGAACATGTATGATATTTTTGCATCATCATAACTAGGAAATCATATAAAATGTTTGATTTGTTCTAGAAATATTTCAAATAAGCATGGCTTGCCAATTTGAACCAGTTTATATAACTTGAAGACCATTGTCAGAAATAGTAAAGACAAAGATTAAGAAATATTAAGATGTCCATGTATCCTAGTTTTTGAGGTTGACAGATCTACACACACCCATTACCCAAGTCCACTTAACACAACCTCCCCAGGACCAGCCCTTGTACAATATCAACCAACAGTTCTTCTAAATGTTTTTGTTGAGATAAAAGACTTGAGTAAAAAATGTGAATCCTAGCGTATAAGTCGAGCAGATATCTTACGGATAATCAATGACAATGTCGCCAAAAGTTTCAGCAGGGTTGACTAGCTGTGCAAAGGGAAATGATCTTCAGAATCAGATTAAAAGCTTACTGTAGAATCCACAGATATGAAAATGCATCGGAAACAAATAAAATCTGTGTACATAGAAGTGAGATGATTGACTGCTTCTATATCTTCTTCATAGTAAGATGTACATTTAAACATAGTACCTCCAACCAACTATAGGATCTTGTAAGTTCATAAGTTGCAAAGCCACCTCCATCGTTCTGCAAGTATGTCAGGAAAAGGTTTTCTCAGATATTTGCAAAAATGTTTTTGTATTCTCTGATGCATAAATATCCACAAATGCAGGAAATACAACTGATACAACCCATAAGGAGATCAGTAAAAAAGAATTTTTTTAAAAATGTCATATGATCTAGAGGAAGTCATCTCCATTTTAAATTTTATCTTACACTCTTACTTTAGAATTATCTTCAATTTTTTATATTCTGATTGAGTTAGTTAAATATATTTTGGATTCTCAGGTTAGGAGTATTTCAGTAATTTTCAACTTCATTTTAATGCATATAGCAAGAAAAACATTCATAATTACGTGAACCACCTTTTCATATGTTTTTATTGCATGTTAAAATATTTTCCAGAAAGAACTCAAGGACACAAGGACAGATAAAAAGGTCAAAATATTAACATTATTAGTTTTTTCACTGCTTGGCCCGGACTATTACAAGCTGTTTGAGGCTCAACTAATAGAGCCTTGCTGCCACACGTGCCTTTATTTAAAAAGTTCTTGTTCTTTTCCTAAAAAAAACTTAGAATCCCTTCATTTTACATTCAAGAAAATTATAAAAGTCATAGTCCCGGCAGGGTCCATTACTACCAGGCCCAGAAACTTCTAGGAGTGCTGGAGCAATGAAAAACTATAAAAATGATAACATTTTTGCTAGTTATACATATTCGTTTCTAGGCATTGTACAACAGAACTATATGAACTCCCATGCTATATGAGTAACAGAACTACTAAACGTAGCTGCAATACATTACATGTAATTAACAACCAAAATAATTAAATTAAAAGATTGCAATACCTGTAATGAAAGGATGACATTTACAGCATCATACAACCGTCTGGCATCGAGCGGTTCACCAACAATTTCAGTAGGTAATTTCGATAATAGGAGAACCGCCTAAAAATGACAAGGTTATTAGAAAGAAAAGATTATGAAATATCAAATATATGTGTGTTTGTGTGTGTGTGCACGCGTGTTTCTTCATGTTAAACTTATCAATACTTTCAAACCCTCTGCTGTGCAATCTGAAATGGGCCATCCGTGGTCTGCTGTTGAAAAGGGCCAAGCACCTTTCGAAATGTGACGATACCAAAAACTAAGATCGCCTGGGCAATCCTCTAAAACCTTTCACTCAAGACAAAGGCAATCGCAAAACCAATTAACATGGAAGATCAGAAAAACTTAGAATAAGATAATAAATACCACAAATGATGGTCAAAACAAGATGTATTTTACCTGTGAATTTTTTATGTAAGTATGTGCTTTTCTTAAAGTTGTACCAAAGTCTTCCCCAAGCTTTGTTGAAATGATGGCTTGAACGGCGAAGGCAGTGTCCCATAATTGACTTCCATTATAGCCCTACAATACCAAGGTTTTCTCAAGTAGTCTTACATCTGCCATAGATCAATGAATAGAAACAGAATCACAATACACATGAAAGGCAAACCACTGTGAGAGTGTACTTATCATGACAAAGAATGATAAAGACCAACAATTATGTATCTCAATTCCAACTATTTGAGTACTACTCATGCCGAGGTCAATTAGTCATTAATTTAGGATGCCAAATCATAATCAGAATCAAGTCTAGGAATTCTTGAAAAATGAGAAGTGGTATTCAAACAAAAATTGGGTGCTATAGGCATAGAACAGAACACCATGTCTGGACAAAGGAGATAGTAGCAATATTGATATGTTTAAATTTAAAATCTCAGATGCTGCAGCATGACACAAATGTCACAGTTCAGAAGTCAGAGGAAGGAGATGTAATAGGCTTTGTTGTGTACTTGACCCTTTTGAGAGCTCCTTCAGTATAAAGCCAAAGATGTTTCAAATGTGTGTGAGACATACATTTTATCTAATGAACTGAGGACAAAAATTATTTGTGGTTTGAAAATTAAGATGTTCAAGTAGCCAAGACAATGATAACTAGTAAATGTTGACCTGAAATAGTAGCAGAAGAATCAACCAATTCTACGCGAAACCCTTGTTTGATTTCCATTTTTGTCAAAATACATTTCTCTCTTTCTTTTTTCAATCACACATTCTCCAATAAAATAATATTACACGCAACCCAAAAACTTTTCCTTCATTTTTAACCACACATTCTCCATCAATCTACTATTCCAAAATGCATTCTACACAACAAATGTGGCTTAAACAGGCAATAAATAATCCTAAAGTTTTAGAATTCTGACCTGCATTTTCATGCCATCTTCAGCGAGCCACAGGTAATCATTGAGTCTTGGGAGATGCAACTTAAAAGCTTCAGAATTTGGATCTTCCACCCAACAGCAAAGCATGTTTAACACCTGATCAGTTCATTTTTTGGGGACAGGAAATAAAAAGAAGAAATATATTACCAATTGCAACCTTCAGCTTTCAATTTACATTGAAACCACGGGAAAAAGACAACGAAAGAAATGGTATAGAGACTTTTAAACATACATGTGAAAAAAGTTGAAACAGAAAACTACAAATGAAAAATAATTATGTAAAATATTGCATAAATCGATCACGACATTGAAACAAAAAAAATACTCCATCTTATGCTATTGCAGTGTCATATTTTGAATGGATTAGATTTCAAAGATGGTAGACTTAATATTTTTCTTCTTGTACCTTAGGTGTCCCAATTAGAATTAGGGGGAGAGAGAGAGGTAGAATTTGTGGAAGCGTGAAAGAAATAAGTGTAGGTCCATCGAGTGTAAATAGCAATTTATTTTTTGTTGAATTGCATTATTTTGAAACATCCTAATAAGGAAGGATGTTATTGAAAACCTTTTTCATCAAATTCAGTCTACTATCAACAATATTCCCACTTTTTCACCAAGTAAACAGAAACTTCAACACGTCCATACAATAATAAGTTGGAAAAAATTCTGTAAGCAAACCTTGTTTACAGGGCCTATGCATATATAGCGGGTATTTTCATCTTCATAATGTATGTGCTCTATTACGGTACGAAGAGCTTTCTCTCTTAACTTTTTCCCAGGCCAATGCATGAAAATAGGTTCCAAAAGCTTATCAAGAGATGCCCACAGAATATCCTGTATAAAAGGGTGTGGATAGTATAGATCTTCCTGCGGTGACATCACAAAATGAAAGAACATCAGAGTAAACAAGGAACAATACCATTAGAGTGGAAACAGTTGGCATATTCTACTTCACAAATCATCGCCTTTGCAGAGAATAGATGAAAGATGAATATTATTATTTATTAATAATAGTCTAATTTATTCAGTAACAGAAGGTGGAGGCACATTCTATTATTGAAGTTGAAGTGGGATTCCACTGCTTGAGGTAATGGGGCACAATCTTTCAGACTTTTTCTTTTCAGGTTCGAATAGAGTGTCCTAAGAGCATGCTGACGAATAATGAAATTATAACTCACGGTGGATGAAAGACAACACATTTGCAATTTGAATGAACAGTGTACATCATAAAATCGATCAATATAGTACCAGATTTTTACAATCTTTTCCCTTTTTGGGTGGTGTTGGGGGTGAGGAGTTAAATGCAAATTGACAACATGAACACATTTGAAATCCTTATTTCTGTTAGGAACTAATAAATAGATCTTCCCAACCTTTGCACATTGGTTCCGTGCTAGATTCCAGTCTATTTCATGATATGGGATTGTGTATAGCTCCTTTCTCAACGACAAAACTATTGGTGTAATTGGACCAACAAACCTCTTCCCATATAGGTACGACATGGGCAGATAAACCATTCGACAGTGACACCACATCCTTCCTGCAATATCAGAAGAAACTTATCTTTTATTAGAGGAAACAACATTTAGAACTCATTTGATACTTAATTGCCCGTCCCAAGCACCAGTGACAGCGTAACAGAGGAAGAAAATAGAATAAAAGAGTAGAGATGCAGAGAAACAGAAACAGAGAAGGAAAAGAAAGTGGAGGAAATAGAGAAGAATATAGGGGAGAAAATATTCAATAATAATGAGTCCAATACAATGGGAATCCTACTCCTATTTATAATGAAGTTAAAAGCAAATGAACTTGTAATAAACTAAAACATTATTGAAATTTTAAAACTAATCTAGTCCAATAAGCAAAGATAACTTTAAATTATCTCTAGTTCATAATCCTATCTAAACCCTATATTTATTCTAATCTTCATTCCCCCATCAGAACTATTAAGGAAAACGATGAGCAGAAGACAAGCATAGACGTTCAGTGACCTGGATGGATTGGAATGATATAAGGGAGAAGCCATATCTCAGGTGGCAGAGGATTGTTTCCAGACCATTCGAATGCTCCAAGTACCTAATATCTCAACAGAGACAGGGTATTAACAAATGGGAAAATATGTGGTGAAAAATGGAAATCGTATAATAAGCAAGGTGAAGGATCAGTTATTAACTGAGAGCCACATTTTTCCCCAGGAAGTAATTGCAGTGGCACCGCCATGATCCAGAATCCACTTTTGTCCTTTATCCATTGCACCATCTCCATAATTCACTTCTTCCCCAAGCAACCTCAGAGTAACATAATTCAACACAGAACCGAACATTGTGCTTGGGCCCTCTATGTGTAAACCCCACCCACCATCTCTGTTCTGTAGTTTACAGGGTTTAATTAGAAATTTACTCATGCTGCTACGCAACAGCAGAAAAGAAGAAGATTTAAATCATAACAGATATAAACGTTGAAAATTCAGATAACATGTACAGACACCATGAAAAATGCACTGTAAATTCGCTAAAATACACTATCCTTACCTGATGATTATAAAGATACCGGCACATCTCACGTTTGTGTTCTGTTGACAAAGTAGCATTTAATGCCCCAGTAACATACAAGGTAATGACCTGTTCCATCAAGTTGGAAAGAACAAGAAAATTCATAAAAACGAACGATACAAGCTACATGATGTTGTATAAGAATCGTTTCACAACAATTACTGAAACAAATGAGATAAAACAATGCAATATCACTAGGAAAACCTTCCTCAGGGGCATCCAACTAGTAGAGATATCCACTTAAAGATTAAGAAACAGTGAGAGGGAAATATCAACACTTACCAAGCCAGGCATTAGAAACAAGGGACCACCATAATCTCCTGGCCAGTGACCATCATGAGCCTGTATTGTTGAGTGGAAATCGATTGCTCTCCTCAACGTATCTACTACTTTATCTTCTGTAATATCTTCTGTCTCTCTTACCTTAACTTGGGGCAACAGTGAGAAGCTTTGGTTCTCCTTTGAAAACTACATTCCAAAAAATTTAAGAGGAAATAGCAATTACCTTAACAAACAACTGAATAGGCACTCTTTTCATAAGAAAAACATAAGCAATGACTGTGCATGCAATACACCATTTTCAGCATAAAGGTGTAATACTATTCCATTTAACCACATGCCCCAGAAAAAATATGTGCTGAACTTTGCAAGACAAACATAATTTTGTACTTTTTTGATGAAAAATGACTGGGAAAATGTTAAAAGGTACAGAATGGATTCCTCAAAAACATGTAATAACTAGATCTGAAGTACAAAAACCAAACAAGAATATTTCCTTCCAGCTGATTAAGCACTTACTAAGGTCTGACCATGAAAGAACTTGCTGCCTTTGCCATTAAACAAGAAAGCAAGACTAGCCTAACCACAAACCGTGCAGAGAGAGAAAAACATCCTGGAAATTTCTAGAGTTCCTCTATATTCAAATAGCTCAACGATGGCCATCATAGCACGTCTCCACAGAATCCATCCATCTCTACTGCCAAACCCCATTATTATTATTTTTTTTTAAAAATGGCTGACTCAAGGAAGCAAAGAGATCAAAAGAAACCCCAACAATAATAACAAACTACATCTTATTCCAGTAAATTTAGACTTGAGCATGTTAAAGACTGAACCAGAACAGCAATGCAGCCACACACAGGCCAAAAAAACTCGATCACTGCAACATGGCTATTAATTCTAGAAGATGCCTATACAATAATATGCCCCCTGTGCCAGAAGACGCCATTTTCTGTTCATTATCTTTCTGTTACTAGATAGTTAGCCTAATCATTTGTTTGTTACTTTTTGTGTACATGCGTACAGCATGTCCATCCGGATATATTTTCTACAGTTTGCATTATTATAACTATAAGGTGCCTCATCTCAGCAATTAGCTCCGCATCTTCTCCAAAATTATCTAAATTAAAATCAATATTTCAATTGTGCTTTGGTATCTGAGC
>CAIGRR010021840.1:0-16943 GCA_903798365.1 Fraxinus sp. 1973-6204
TAAAACTTTTCATTACTTTTCTACCCCACATTCTCTAATCAATCACTATTCCAAAATTTTTCAACACCCTGAAATGGGGGCCAAACAAGGGCTTAAAAGCTATACTTAATTTTTTCTTTTGACCAACATAACAAATTATTTATTCCAAATTTAATTGTTTACTATATGTAAAATCTTAAACTTAACCAAACATGCAAATTCATTGTAAGGAAATATTGTATATGGTCATGTAATTGTTTAGATTGTGTGAAACATGTAATAAGAATCCATAGTACAATGCAAAAAACTTCAATTCGTTTCACTTCTTCAATATTGTAGTATGTATGCAACTAAACAAGTCTGTTCAACCTTCTACATGCACTTGTCTGTTCAATTCCATAGAAATAGTGGACATATGGGAGAAATAAAAAAAACGAACGATAATTGGATTAATTTCATTGTTTGATTATTGACACTTTTTTGACGTGATTCAATAATGTCACAAAGAAACTACGAAGAAGATCTATCATGGCTAGTTGTCCAATAAGCAATTGTCAATACTTTCGTGGCGACCGTAATGAAAAGTAACAGTGGTGACATTTAAAACTAAATTACAACTTATTTATCTAACTGAGATGACACTTAAAGTTCAATGACCACATATGTAATTTCGAAAGGAGAAAAATGGAAAATGTATGTAATAGACAATTTATTTGACAAATGAGATTTTTCCACAGCTGTTGCTTGGAAAGCTCCATCTAATCTAAACATAATAAGAGTAAGCGGTCAATTTTCAAAACTGGTCCATTGGTTAAGTCTTCTCCTGTTCCCCTTTCAGATCTGAAATTCCTTACCTCAATCCCACTCTTTATCAAATTTCACCCTTAGAACTTCACAGCATCTGTTGTATTTTTCTGGGTTTTTGCTGTTAGAATCTAGAAACTAGGTGCCTGTCTAGTTGAGATGGGTTTGGCGGGTATCCAAGAAAATGGGGTTGGGGAGACGGGATTGGGTGGTGTGCCTTTGGGAGCAAAGAACAAGTATAGAAGAATGGATTCTGAGTTGACTGATTATGATGGCGATTTTGAGCAACATAAGCCGTTGGAGAAGAAGATAAACAGTACAAAGAAATATGTAATTGCTTGTGCTGTTTTTGCCTCTCTTAATAATGTCCTCCTTGGCTATGGTAATACCATTTATTTTTTTCTCATTTTGCCTGCATTTTCATTGATCTGCCTTTGATCTTTCTTTTATTTGCTTTATTTTGTTCAGACATATGCTTTGTAATTTCTTAATCTTCAAAAGACTCTGTTCATAATAATGATCTTCTGTGAAAAAAGAGAATTATCTCCATTTTTTTTCTTCTGAGGATTGTATATGTGGAAGAAAACACAAAATATTGATGTGGAGAATCAATAAAATTTAATAAGTTGTTTGAGGATAGTATGCAAATTATATATTGCGGAAAAATTGGGATCTCGATTTGTGAAAAAATCTGCCCCAGATGAGGAAGTTTTCTTGTTTGCAAGTTACATATAAACTCAATCCAGGAAACTCTTTTTCTTCGACCCCTTTACTCTGTTTAGACATTGTAGCTATTTGAAGGACGTTGGATTTGGCTCTTGTCATTTCATTTTCCGCTATGGGAATATAATAGCCCAGAATCCAGCTTCATTTTCTACTTCTTCCCCGGCTATTCATAGCAAGGTCAATTTTATTCCTTTTTCTTTTTTCTTTCACCGTTGGTGTGAGATGACATTTTATATAATGAGTTTGTTGGTGTTCAAAAAAGTTATATATAACCTTTTGGTATGAGCCAAGTTTGGCAGCCTGGAAGATTTGGTGATAAAAGATCTTTAACTTGTTTGCTAAGGTTTTTCATCTAACGCTACAGTGTAAATTTTTTTTTCATCCTTTTTGAGTAATCCTTGTACCTGAACCAGGCACCTAGTATCTTGTCCTAGGAACATATAATGCTTAATAAAAATCTTTTGCCGTACTGTGTAAGCCCCCTCACCCCAACGCTTGCAATTGCACACTTTGACGAACGCAGTCACAAAAAAGACGAAAACAGTTGTTTACTTCACTATTGTTAAAATGCTTGTTTATCTATATTTGAGCCGTGCTCATGATTTTCTATTAGCATTTTAATTCATTACTGTGTAAATTCATGTGATGGGTCTATGGCTGACTCTGTCTTCGATTTGCAGATGTTGGTGTGATGAGTGGAGCAATCATATTTATTAAAGAAGATTTAAAGATAAGTGAGTTTCAAGAAGAAGTTCTTGTTGGTATTTTGAGTGTGATTTCTCTAATTGGTAGTTTGTTTGGTGGAAGAGCATCAGATGTTATTGGCAGAAAATGGACAATGGGATTAGCGGCCATTGTCTTTCAAGCTGGTGCAGCTGTGATGACTCTTGCTCCTACATTTCGAGTACTAATGATCGGGAGAATCTTGGCCGGTGTTGGAATTGGCCTCGGAGTCATGATTGCACCAGTATACATAGCTGAGATATCACCAACAGTTTCCAGAGGGACATTGACATCATTTCCTGAAATTTTCATAAATGCTGGGATCCTACTTGGGTATGTCTCTAATTATGCATTTTCCGGCCTTCCAGCCCATACAAACTGGCGAATAATGCTTGCAGTGGGAATTCTGCCTTCAGTCTTTATTGCATTTGCCTTGTGCATAATCCCTGAATCTCCTAGATGGTTAGTTATGAAGAACCGAATAGAAGAAGCAAGGTCAGTACTGTTGAAAACAAATGATGATGAGTCTGAAGTTGAGGATAGACTTGCAGATATACAATTAGCTGTTGGGGCGAGTAATGGTGATAAAGCTGTATGGCGTGAATTGTTGAGTCCTTCTCCGGCACTTCGAAGAATGCTTATTACTGGTTTCGGGATACAGTGCTTTCAACAAATTACGGGCATTGATGCAACTGTTTATTACAGTCCTGAGATATTTAAAGCAGCTGGCCTTGATGGTAATTCAAAGGTTCTTGCTGCCACTGTTGCAGAGGGAGTCACCAAAACTGTGTTTGTACTAGTTGCTATTATACTTGTTGATAAAGTTGGAAGAAAGCCGTTGCTCTATGTTAGCACCATTGGCATGACAATCTGCTTGTTTGGCGTGGGCATCACTCTATCTCTACTAAATGAAGGATCTGTAGGAACTGCTTTGGCAATATTGTTAGTTTGTGGAAATGTAGCATTCTTTTCTGTGGGAATTGGTCCTGTTTGCTGGGTTGTGACGTCTGAAATCTTCCCTTTAAAGGTTCGTGCTCAGGCATCCGCACTCGGGTCAGTGGGCAATAGAGTATGCAGTGGCTTAATAGCCATGTCTTTCCTCTCTGTTTCCCGTGCAATCACAATGGGTGGAACATTTTTTATCTTTTCAGCTATTTCAGCACTTGCTGTCGTCTTTGTTCACAAGCTTGTTCCAGAAACAAAAGGTAAATCCCTAGAGCAGATTGAATTGTTATTTCAAAATGAATATGAGCTGC
Organism: Fraxinus sp. 1973-6204; assembly: GCA_903798365.1. Lineage (NCBI taxonomy): Eukaryota > Viridiplantae > Streptophyta > Magnoliopsida > Lamiales > Oleaceae > Fraxinus > Fraxinus sp. 1973-6204. Next base: position 3,489 of record CAIGRR010021840.1, read on the forward strand.
CAAGAGGTGAACTTCAGCTGGGAGATGTTGAACATTTGGTGCACAAGTAACTTATGCCATAGTGTTATTCCATATTGCAGTTAAGAATTGATTTGTCTCAGGTTTTACTGCGCACATGATATATTTCAGAGAAACTTTTCTGCAGCATATGAGAATCCGCAATGGACAGTTCATCTTCTAGTATTAGGTGAAAGATCTACTTGCGCACGGAACAGACTTCGATTCTGGTTTAAATACAATTTGATTATCTGTATATTTCATGAGCTCGTGTTAAAATAGTATACGGGAAAATAGATTGATTTATATTTACTTGTTGGATGAATAAAAAGATTATATTCCTTTACTGTTACTTCATATGTTTTAAGCTGGTGTGAGATGATTGTCATTTGGATGTATGTTTGTGTATTGATCGTATCATATTTAGACCTGAGTTAGGGGGTTTTCAAATATTAGTTTCTACTAGTATAATCAAACTTCTCTTGTACTTCACGAAGGACATCTTAGTTACAACCCTTGATGCTCCCGGGCCATAGTTCAGTGGTGCAAAAAACAGGAATGAGGTAGTCTCAACTGAGATGGCAGTCACAGCGTGAAGGTTCGATTCCTACCTCTAACAAGGTTTGGAATTGGACTCTTTGTGGACACTAGTATGAGAGCTCTTGTACTATGGCTTGCTGAGGCAGATCCCGCGATTTACCTCATCTACAATGCTCTAAGGGTAGGGCGGTGGGGGATTCTCAAAGTTGGGGTTCAGCTTTTTAGTTACAACCCTTGATGCTATGGCGAAGGCTATGAACTTGAGAAAGAGAGGGGGATGAAGGTGGATTCTACTGGTGCTCGTATTCCTTTTGCCCACCTATCATAGTACACATTGAATGATTGAAAGTAAACCCATTGTAGGTAAAAACACTGGCTTCCAAGATCTTGGACGAATTCTCGCTTGGGAATTACAATGCAATTGAACTTTCTTTATCGTGATTCAATCCATACCTAAGAACCAAGATTGAGCCCCAACTAGCTTTTATACGTGATGTTCAAATTCTATTTTTGTGAGCTTCGACTCAGCTACTTTTTTTCTTAAAGGTAATGTAGGACCTATCAACCTAAAAATTATTATATCAGGATCACTCCTAAATGCAGTGCAGATCAACTATATGATACCACCTGACACGGAGGAGGTTGTTATGAGTAGATCCTTGTGGCGATGAAGATTGCTTCTCAAACTCCCAAGATAATACAAAAATATATAAGAAGGGGCTAGTGACAACATTGAGGCTTTTTTCGAAACAAAGATATGCTTATTTCAAATACTTGAACTTTTTCATTTTACACCAATTCAAAAGGCATGTATATAGTTTAAAAATTCAAAACTCAGGTATTAGGTAATTAATTAAAAATATTTATTAATTAAATACAATTAGGACACAATTATACAATTAATGGTCACAGTTTTATCGTCGGTCACAGATTTCAAAATTAATTGGTTACAAATTATTTAATGGTCACAAATCAAAAAATTTGTAGGTCACGTGGTTACATATTTCCAAATTAGATGGTCACATATTCTTTCACGGTCACATATTATATAACTTTTTGATCATAGATAACAAAATGGTTGGTCGCAAATTAACCAACACCTCGTTTCCACCTCCGATCATGATCCACCTCCAGTACTAACAGAAACACACCGCTACAGCCCCCACAGCCATCGCCCCAAATTTTCAGCGCACAACCAAAAACTTGTTCCAAATTTTCAACACCAATTCGTGACCACATTTCAGCACCAGTTCGTCATCATCACCAACATAACCCCACCACCAACAACATAGACGGGGACACAGACCTAACAACCATAACCACCACCAAACAAGAAAATCCCAAACACCACCACCACAAAACCACTACCCCATCAACACCACTACCGCACTCCGACGCAACACCATCACCACAAATTCACTCCGTCGGCTGCCGTTCACTGCACACACATTGAACGGCAGCATCGGACGCAGAGAGACAAGGGAGAGAGCTGGAGTTGGAGTGGGAGTGGGAGGGGGAGGGGAAGGAGTGAGAGTTGGAGGCGGTGAAGAGGGTGGAGAGAAATGGTGAGAGAGTTGAGAGAAATGGATTATTTTAGGGTTTGATATGTAAAATAAAATACCTGATTTTTGCATAATTAAACTTTCAACCTGATTTTTGAATTGATGTAAACTATACACCTGATTTTTTTGTAATTTCCCGTGATTTAATTCATGCCCAAGTCTAAATAGGTTATGGCTGCATTATGAACGCCTAAAACGTTAACAGCTATTGCAATTGAGTCCAAAAAATTATAGAGCTACCATAAGGACATGTTTGGACAATTTTCCATGTTCCAATAATTAGAACATGTCTAATTGACCCTCGACCCCAATCTAATTATTAGTAAATGCCTTTTGCACTAAAGGTAAAAATTGCAATATTAGAATATATAAAATCACATAATCTAAAATATATCTGAAATGTGACTTACCATATGTATATTTCATTTCCATTCGAGATAAGATAACTATGTGTGAGTATAAATAACCGTTTTGTCATTCTAGTTATTCTCACACACTTAAGTTACATTTTCTTCAACGGTTATGTGAACTAATTAGAAATGTAGAAGTTTAGCCATCACAAAACACTAAATTCAGATTTATAACGTTAATATAAATATTTAAGCAGTCACTACACCCATTTTCAGGTTAACTATTCTCGACACGAATTCGGGTTTTCTAATTCGTTCATTCTCAAGCTCCCAACTTATGGAGATGTTTAATAAAACAAAATTGATCTCACCAATTGTTAAACCAGAGAACCATTAAACTAAGTAACAGATATACACAACACTATCGAGAGATTTAGATGAAATACCTAGCGATCAAGTGAAATTCATTTCTTCTCACGGTAATGTTATAGATAGTATTAGAATTGGTTTGTGGTCCATCAATACGCTCCAAGTGTATTAATGTCAAGATTAAATCATTTATACGCAACAAGGGCAAATCAAACACTTGAATGGTGAAATAGTCAATACTATAACCTTCTACTATAAGGTGCCAACCATCATGCATTGATTGTAAACCAATTCATGAATAAATATAAGATGTGTAACACTTTGAGCTTCTCAACGCAAGTACCCATATTATATTATCATCACAAGTGACCATTGGAACTTCTCATGCTAAATATAAAATAAATGTAATAATAATAAAAAAATAAAAACCAAAATCTATTTATTATAATATTGTCATTTTGATACTTGAAAATAATACTATATGGGAACATAACCCAACAAATATCCCACTTGCCCTAGAGGTTATGTGTCATGTCTTGTAGACGTCCCTTGAAACTTGCTTTTAATTATTGGGATCAGGAGGTTATCATTAGTAGTAATCTTACTGACAATCACTTCTATACAACCAACAATCTTTCTTAAGAGATGGTACTATTGATCTCTGTGTTTACTCTTTTAATGATTCCTTGGTTCTTTAGGATTTGCCACCGTTACATTGTTATCACACTACAGTGTCATGGGCTATGTATTACCAAGATTAATTATTTAGACTAAAGAATATCATATTATATGACCTTTCAATAAAAGTGTCATGTAAGTTTAGCAACTTATTTTTAAGTAAATCTACATATTTAACCTTTGATTTTCTTTTTATTCTATATGATAGACAATTTTTTGACTGATTGATATATATTTTTCGCAATAGTAATTATTTTAAAGAGTATTGTAATGTTTTTAGGAAGTTATTACTACGTAGAATTAAGTAGTACATAATGGTGATGAGGACACATGAGGGGAGGACACGTGTTTAATCAGAATGACGTCACTACAAGTTTGGAAATAGCTTCTGTTACGAGTCTAATCAGACCTGTCGCTTCACCCTCCACGTGTCGCTGAGGGGGGGCCCAGGTCACGCCACGTGTCGGCCGAAGCGATTACTCATGGAACGAACTGATTGCATTAACTGAAGTGATTACGTTAGGGGCAACATCTGCGACACCGCGGATGCAAAGGCAGGATTTGCCACCGTTACATTGTTATATATCACTACAGTGTCATGGGCTATGTATTTTTACCAAGATTAATTCTTTTTATTCTATATGATAGACAATTTTTTGACTGATTGATTTATATTTCTCGCAATAGTGATTATTTTAAAGAGTATTGTAATGTTTTTAGGAAGTTATTACTACGTAGAATTAGGTAGTACATAATGGTGATGTGGACACATGAGGGGAGGACACGTGTTTAATCAGAATGACGTCACTACAAGTTTGGAAATAGCTTCAACACAATCGCCTACATAGGCCAAGCTCTATTTGTCAAACCTTCTCAAATTCCACCTTTGGAGAGCCAAATATATAATATCAAAGCCTTATAATCAAACCAAAAACTTGAAATAATGAACTACCTAATAGCCCCGATCAACCGTAAGCACAAAAAGTAAATTGAGTGTCTACTCAAAGGAAAGCATACAAACATTGTTTTAACCACATTGCAGCATAAAAGAGTGACCACATGAATAAAACGGTTGTAAGTACATTTGTGAAAGACAATATAGGAAAGGACACGTGTCATGGAACTATCATAAACTAGGATTTGTTATAGGCTCACCAATAGTAAAGTGACGTTTCCAAATGATGCAAAAAGACCAAGAAGCCCCAAGGATTAGGAAATCTATAAGTACATTGTGATTTTACAATGAAAGCAAGCACAATCATAAACCCTACACAAGTTCTTGGTCCTCACATCTTTAGTCCTTACTTGACGGTGACTACCACTTAAAACATCTCTAGGTAGCTTTGACCATCGAAAAAGTTTAAAGAAGGTTACCAAGCAAGGAGGTGGTTGAAGGACTTGATATTCAACTTTTTTAGGTAAAAAAGCTGGAGTCGTATGTCGAAAGAGATAGGGTTTCAACACGACGAAACCTCTAGTAAAAGCATTAGAGGTTGAAAATTGTTTCTAATAAAATCTATAAATATGAGGTAAAAGTAATGAAAAAACTATTAAAAATGAATTGATTACAAATTAACTAGAAAGATGAAAGTGAAGCCAATCCCAAAAGGCAGGGTGAGGGAGTAGAAAGTCCAAATATATATATATATATATACACACAATTGATTTTGAGTTATAATAGTTCAATGTTAAAATCAATCAGGCATTGCAAAAATCAACACACTATAAATCGAATTCGAAATGAAGATCAAAGTGAAAGTTAAGCATTAAAGTCAAATCATTCGAGACGATAACTTAAAAGACAAACATCAAGAAAAAAAGATCAACAACGTGAGAGACGACATCAAGATCAAAAAAAGAAGCGTAAGAGGGAAACTTCGAAGCAAGATAAAAAAAATTAGACTTTTTAGTTCAAATATAAAGGTACTAATACTTTGATATTAGCAATGAATGATAAAATCTCAAAAATCGTTTTATGCACGAAAAAATTATTTCATGAAAACACTTGCATAAAAAAAGTTATCTTTCAAAAAAAGTAAATATCTCAATTTGATATTTAAACTTCTTACAATGTTATTTACTCCTTCAAAAGCCTACATTTTGATTGTTATAAATATCATTTCACTTTACATTCATTATAATAACTAAAAAATAGCTTTCTTGTGAAAATATTTGTAAATTATCTTTTTTGAACTTATATTTATACATTCATTTCATTTATTTCTTCATAACAAAAATTTTGACTGTTGAATCGAACTTCTTGAATCATTTCTCTCGTCAAAGTTTTTCATATTTTTTTGTGTTTAACTTATTTATATCAACCTTAAAATAGAGAAATATTTTTTAAGAAGATCTTTACACTTACATTGCATAAAATTTTCTACTTCTTCATATTGAAAACTTTGATTGATTGAACTAAACTTGTAAAATTATCATATTCATCAAAGTTTCTCATTTTTCTCTTAGTACTTAATTTATTACAATTATTCATTAGAAGATAGACATATCTTGAGAAGATTTTTGACCTACATTGCATTTATTTTTTCTTCATCTTCTCATTGAAACACTTTTGATTGATTGAATTTAATTTTTTTATTATCATATTCGTCAAAGCTTTTATCTAACACTTGAGCTATCATTTGTTGCTATTCAACACTTTTCTTAGTATTTAAATTGTTTGTATTATTTATCAAGAGATAAATTTTATTGTAAAATCTCTTTGATAGAGTATGGTTCGTGTTGAAGTCCCTTAAAAATTAATATTGTATAATGATCGATGCTCCTTGTTGTAAGTCTCCATATGGGTCATATTGAAATCCGGTAAAGCTCAGTAGTGTGGGTTATATTGAGGTCTCGTGAAAGCTCAATAGTGGGCCGTGTTGAGGTCTCGTAAAACTTGACATTGTATAAGGATCGGTGCTCCTTATTTGTAAGGCACCATAGTAAAGGGTTGGATTGTACCATAAGTCAATCAATATAGTGAAGATGCCTTACTCGTGCCGAAGATCTTGGTAACGGATGACGTAGATCATTTCTTTGGATCGAACCTCAACAATTATACTATTTGCATCATCTCTCCATTTTACTTATAGCTTGTATATTTGTACTTATTATTTGAATTAATCTATTTAGTCTTTATTTGCTTGAGTTTAGATTAATTCTTCGAAAAAATTTTAAAATCAATTTGCCCTCCTCTTGTTTAGTTATTTTTGGGCTATCATATATTGTTGACCTAAAAAAATGAGCCAACAGAAACTCGAGCCCCACTTGTGTCCATGTAAGTAAAAACCAAGCCATGTGTAAGAGAAATTACTCTTTGAGTAACGAGCCAACAAAGTGTTCGAGCTCCGGGGTTGAATCAATACGATGGCTTGATAAAATACTTTTTGTTAAACTCCAACACTCAAGGGGTTGCTCCGTCAGTGTCCACATCATGGGATATAAGGGGTTTGACAAAAAGTCCTAACTCAGAGTGCTACTATGAGGCTTAAGAAAGGTATAAGGGGTTGCTCCGTCAGTGTCCACATCATGGGATATAAAAATGGCTCAAGTAGAGTATTTTTACATTGGGCTAAATTCATAAACAGGGATAACGTTGACTCTGCATGTGGTGGTTCGATTAAAAAAATAGCGGATCATGTCTATCATATCAAGGAGGATCTTGCATTTGCTAATGCACTTTGTCCACCGGAAAGATCAAGTGGGAAGAAAGCTGTTGGAATCTATGAAGTTGACTCATTGACAGCAATCTCGGCACAGATAGAAGCATTAGTTCAGAAGGTAGATCACATAAATGTAGTTCAAGAAGCCGGACTAAAATGTAAGCAACGCGAGGCTAGTCATGAAAGTGTGGGTTGTAATGTGGGGAGTCCTTTTGCTCAATCAATTTAGGATGTAAGTTACATGCAGAATTTTTAGAGGAAGTAAAATAATCCCTACTCCAATTCATACAATCTAGGTTGGAAAAATCATCCCAATTTTTCTTGGAGTAATAATCAAATAGCTCAGGGTGCACCACAGTAAAATACACCACCTGATTTTCAGCAGCCAGAAAAGAAGCCCGCATAAAAAGAAACGTTTAGCAAATTGGCATCATTATCAACTGAACCAATGACTAGAATAGCTGAAGCATCAACTAAGTTCATGTAACAGACTGGTAAAAGTTTTCAAGTTCAAAGGACTATTACACAGAATTTGGAAAATTAGAGAGGGCAAATAGCAAAAACACTTTCAGAAAGATAGCCCCATCATACCAAGTGAGATTGTGACAAATCCTAAAAGTAGGCAATGGCAGTGAGAATTGTGGAGAACGAACGAACTGAGGCAATTACTACGCAAAGCGGGGTTCAACTTCCATAAATTACAGTTAAGAGACATGAGGTAGTAATGAAAAAGGCACCTTCCATAGATGAGGAGCACGTGGTTCAGTCTGAATAATCAACAAAAATAACTCAGATCAAAAGTGAGACAATATATAGGTTAAGGCAACTGTTCCTATCAAGACTTATGTGCCCCATGTCCCCTTTCTACATTGATTGCAGAAAATGAAGTTGGAAAAACAATTTGAGAAGTTTTCTGGACATACTAAGAGCTCGTTTGGTAGAGATTGAAATCGGATTAAAATTGAAAAACTAACCGTTATTGTTGACTTTTATTAGAAAAGTGAGACCCAATAATGGCTATATTTTTAATTTTAATTGAATTTTAATCGGTACCAAACGGGCTCTAAATAAGCTCTACATCAACATATCATTTATTGATGTAATCAGACAAATCCCGAGTTATGCAAAATTCTTGAAAGACATGATATCAAAGAAAAGAAAGCTTCAAAAATTTGAAGAAGTTGCATTGACATATTAGAGTAGTGAAAGGCTGCAAAAGAAATTGCTTCCCAAACTCAAGGATCCAGGGAGTTTTACTTTGCCTATTTTACTAGGCAGGGATTTTTCTTTTCATACTTTATGCGATACTCGTGCAAGTGTTAACTTAATACCTTTATCTGTCTACAGAAAATTAAGATTTGCAGAAGGTAAAGTAACAAACGTTTCACTATAACTAGCTGATAGAAGCATCAAATATTCAAAAGGCAAGGTTGAGGATGTACTCATCAAAGTTGGGAAGTTGATATTTCCAGTGGACTTCCTTGTTCTTGACATAGAAGAAGATTAAAATATCCCAGTCATCTGGGGTCAACCCTTCATATCTACCAGTCGAACTTTGATTGACATGGAGAAATGTGAGTTACTTTGAGGGCGAAGGATGAACAAGAAGCTTTTAAATTACACAATCCATCCAAGCAACCAACAAACCTCGAGGAATGCAAGTGTACTGATGAAGATGCACACAGTCCTTAGAAGAGAAAACCTAAATTTGGTAGAATTCTTGATCAAGATAAGAACACAGAGTGCCAAGGCGAAAAACTCCTATTTGAACCATCATGATTGAATNCCTTAGAAGAGAAAACCTAAATTTGGTAGAATTCTTGATCAAGATAAGAACACAGAGTGCCAAGGCGAAAAACTCCTATTTGAACCATCATGATTGAATCAAGTTGCAAATTCTAGTTTAAGACAATAAATTAAGCACTTATTGGGAGGCAACCCAATGTCTTACCTTTTTATTTATTATTCTTTCAATATTTGCATTGCTTGTAATTTTTAGGTTGCATTAGTTTTAAGCATGTTTTGTTTCAATAAAAGGGTCATCACATCCACATTTAGCATAGATAAGAGAATAATTTAATTGAGTAAAAAATAGTAGAAAAATCATGTGGCACGCACTTCAAGGTTCCAAAGACGTCAAAAAAGGGAAAAAAAAAACTAGTTATCATACACGCCACGTTTTCCACTACCCTTTCATTCCTATAATTATTTTCTTTCACCCTTGACAGGTAGTTAGATATCAAGCGGTAGGAGCTCAACAATTTGATGAATGGAGTGCATTGTGTCGACAAGCTACTTAAAAAATATCAGACATAAAATTCAGGGAGTACCATTTTCCTTTTATTTCCTTCCCCTTTATATTCTTACTTATGGTTTAAGATATTGGGGACAATATCTACTCTAATTTTGAGGGTGGCAAAAATATTGAGTTTTTACTTTTTAGCGTGTTTATTGTTATTGCTTTAGTATATATGAGAAAAATACAAAAAAATCGAAAATCTTGAAAAATATTTTCTTGTTTTATGTTCTATGCTTGTGTAAGTTAGATAGCATGGCCGACAATGATGAATATGTTTTAGGTTATGTTTTAATTTATGAAATATTAATAGGTTACATTCTTAGATCAATTGATACTCAACCATACAAAACTTGATATGAACTACACACTTGCATTAAGCCTGACATTATGAAGTAATAAGTTGATTCATATACTTGATATGTTGAAATAGTAGAATCTAGATGTTGTACCCAAACCATACTTCATTCTACATCCTTAGACCTAATTTAGAATAATTTGGGGTGATTGAACTGTTGTAAGAAGATATGGATATGAATGAGAATTCAATGTGTCTAAATTCTTATATGGATTGTCTAAGGTCAGTAAGATGAAAATTAAGTAAAAATATTAAGTTAGGGATTGATTTTTGAGGATGAGTGTTTAACGAGGAGTATTACACTAATCATAGCAAAAAAAAGACAAAAAAAAGGGGGAAAAAGTTATATCATTGTGAAACGTTTCTTCGTATCTTTTATGACTTGAATGATTAATTCTGTAAGGATATCTAAAAATCAGGTACCTTATGGTCATCTGACTTGAGAATTATCAACCTAAAACTCGTTACAAGTGTCACTTAGAACGTTTAATAGAGAGAAGTCTGCATATAAGATAAGAAAAAATAATAATAATTATGTATTTATGTACTACATGCCTAGATTAAGTGCCAAATACTTGTTTAAGAAAATCTGACTTTTGATAAGGAATTATTTGCCTAATTGAGTTTTGGAGGTTGAAACAATCAAAATTTGGAGAATTCTTATTTATTGTAGTATTGACTTGTAATTAGTGAGACTCATTTAAACTATAGAAAGTGGGGAGTTAGTATAAAGATTCTACCTTAGATCATCACACACTAGGAAAAGAGTGAAGAAGAACAAGTTTGGGAGAGTATGAATCTTACGAGTTATGAAATGACATATTTGACCACTAAGGGTTGGACATTGGAACAACTTGTGAATTCATCAATATCTACTTAATTCTTCACACACACACACAAACACACACACACACACACACACACACACGTCGGTTTTCCATTGAAGAAGTAGATATTGATTTTGGCATTGTAATCTTTAAGCTGATTATAGATTTAATACATTGATTCCAATCTTGAGACAAAACAACATGTTATCTAACCAAAACATTTTGCATTTTATGTGTTTGTTAATTTTGGTTATGTTTTGTTTGAGGATAAACAGATATTTGAGTTTGGGGGATCTGATTAAACCTAAAAATATAGACATTTAATAGTTCTTTTGAGCAATTATAATCTAATTTAATGTATATTTCATTCATTAGGTAAAACTCGATGATTGGAAGTGGATTGAAAGAAAGAAGCGAAAAAGGGGGAGAAGTCCAAAGTTTGATGACCAAATTGCAAACATCCAATAGTTAATTCGGACCACATGATGATACTTTGAAGGTTGCAGGAGACACTTGAATGGAACTAGAAGTCAAAAAAGAACATGACCAAAGTATTATCGCGAATCAATTTTCAATCACACAATTTATATTCCGAATTTTTAGTGGAAGATTGAGACATATTTTTAGTAAAGTAAACATCCTTATTGGTAAAATTCAATTTCAATCAAAGTTGTATTCCATTGCGTTATTTTTTCAACACACTTTTAATTGTCTCAATTGAACATCGAGAAAGAAAGTTATGACCCAAATACTGATTATTGTGCAGAGACAAAAACATGCGCACGCGAATGCAACTTTCTTTATTCGATTGGAACTTTTATGAAAATCAATTTGTACGTGATTTTCAACCAATTATCAACTCCTACAAATACCTGACAGCAGAATACATTAGGCACCCTCTCCTACATCATTCATACACATATTACACCCATAATTCCATCAATTCATGTACCAAAGGAGAGACAAATTCACAATATTGTGAGATACAATAAAGAGGCAAGTACAAGAACTAAATCAATTGAAGAATTCATCCAGTTTTTGGGCAAATAATTGAAGAAACAATTGAAGATTCATCAAGATTTCAGTGAAGAAATTCAAGATCATCAAGATTATTCTTCGTTATTCATCAAATTCATAATCTGGGTGATGTTCTATTGAATTTGAATTTCAAGCCGGAGATAAAGTCTTTCTAAAGGTGGCACCAATAAAGGGTGTACTCATGTTTGACAAGAAAGGTAAACTATGACCTCGTTATATTGGACCTTTCGAGATACTTGATAAGGTCGAGAATGTGACTTATTGGTTCACTTTACTATCCGAACTTTTGGTGTTTCACAACGTGCTTCATATATCGATAATTAGGAAGTATGTGTGTGATCCTGATCATGTGGTTAATTACCAATATCTGGAAGTACATAAAGATTTATCTTATGAGAAAATACCGATTATAATAATATATCGAAATGTGCATAAATTATGGAATAAAGAGATTCAATTGATCAACGTATAATGGAGTAATCATGGAGCAGAAAAAGCTATTTGGGAAAGAGAAAAGTTAAATACAAATATCTGACACTCTTTACCCAACCATAAGGAAAATTTTGAGGACGAAATATTTTTAAGGTGAAAAGGGTATAGAAGTCCAATATATATAATTAGGCATATACTTCTAAATGTGACGATTTAGCACCACGAGTCTAGCCCATAAATGAGTTTTATACTAAGCTTATTTGCAATCTTATGATGGTTCAATAAGCAACCATGCATGTGTGTGTGTCTATATATATATATATATATATACATATATATATATATATATATATATATATAATGAGGTAGGACGAAATTTATTGTTTCCCAAAGATTGGACTCGACAATCAAAATTTATTTTATATATAGTAAATGTTTACAAGACTAGATTTGCACACATGTTATTTTTCAAAAAGACCAAATTAAAAGTTTTAAATAAATTTGAGGAGTGAGAGGATTTATATGATTCTATTTGGAGATTTATGTTATTATTTCCTTATTTTGTTAAGTAAATAAGTATAGGGACCAAGGGTGAAAATTTAATTTAAATGCCTATTTCATTTCGTCTTCCTCAAATTCAAAAATGAAGCCTCAAACGCACACACGTATTGCATTAAACCTCAAATAAAGTGCATGAATGAAACCTAAACCTTTATTTAATTTTCCCTAACTGGTGAATTACCAGGCATTTCTTCTTCAAGGACACATTGGATTAACTCTTCATTTCTCTCAAATCATTCATATTCCTTTCCACTGTATATATTTATTTACAATTTACAAAACAGAGGTATATGCAATGAACAAGAAAAAATTTCGAAAGTAAGAAACAAAAGTGAGGAAGATTTCTTAAGTATGGGGTGCCATTGGGAAACAGTATTCACTATCCAACTTCGTCCATTTGAAAGCTTCAATCAAAGGCAGGTGGAGATGCATGCATTTTTTTCGTTTTCAAGTTATGAATTTTCTTTAAAGTATGAAAGAAATGGCGACTTGAGGTACAGTGCTTCAACACTGCTATAGTTGGAATAATCATTTTCCGGCTTTATGTGTTATGATAATTCAATAGAACTTGAATTTTGCCTGAAATTTATCTACGTGTGAAAGTATGAATCTATATTCGAATTTTCTGATTTGATAATGAAATGCACCGATTATATCTATTGAGTTTTAGCTCATGGTTTAATTCCCTTCTTTCATGTTGATTTGATTTACTTGAGGCTTGGATGATGGAGATGGTGCAACGTGTTATGGAGAAGACGAGTGACTTAAAGTTATTATTTGAGTAT
>CAIGRR010021843.1:0-23361 GCA_903798365.1 Fraxinus sp. 1973-6204
AAAATATTGTAAAATTGAAAAGAAAATAAAATTCTAGTCTAAAAAGAAAATTCCCGAAAATTGCCAAAATTCATCCTGTTTTTCCTCCATGTGACCGCACGTGAAAGGTTGTCTTAATGCGGCCCTTTTTATTCCCTATTGGAGGCTATGCGGCCTCATGTATTTTCTTCCTTGTGTTCGCATGGTTTTCCATGTTGGCTCTATCTTCGGCAATTTGTAATACGGTGATCCATGTCGTTTTCGACCTCGACCCCAACATGAAACTTGTCTCTTTTTTCGTGTAGATCATGACCTCGTCAACCATAGCTTGAATGAGCAATCTCATAGCCTCTTTCACCTGCTTTGCTCTCGAACGTGTCATCAGACCTCCTTCGATAATCAACGGGTCTCGTCCCGGGCTCGATTCTTAGATCATATCAAAATAGGTCATACTAGATGCATAGAAGATTGAATGAGTTGATGGTCATGGGTCGCCAAGTGAAAATTTCATCAAGGATTTATTGCTAATTTTTAATTTAAGAAAAAATTATGTTTAATTACGTACACATTATTTTAGTAATTTTTGGCGCTCGAGCCTTTGACATCTCATGTTAAATTGAATTTGACAGTTTAAATTCTTATTAATTAAGATTTAATTTTATATGAAATTTCTTATTTAAATAGTTGAATTTAAAATTTATCGATCTAATCCCAATATATGTACAATAGTGTTATATTTCATATAACTTAGGAAATTATGATTTTGGTAACACTTCAAATCTAAAAAAAGGTACTAGATTTGGGGGCATTACATCTTGGTATTAGAGTCCAATTCTACCTTTTTGTAGATTGAAAAAATATATATACATGTGTGTGTGTGTGTATTTCTTCATTATGTGCAAATGTGATTTACGGCATGGATGATTTTTTTAACGGTATTAATTAGAAAGAAAAAAAGATTAGCATTTCAATTTGAATAATGAATGTTGCTTTTATTAAATATATATATTTGGCCACTGTTTGTTGAAAAACCCGTTTTTTTGTAATGATTCAAGCCTCGTGTCCCGACCTTTCTTTTACGTACTGTCCACTTTGGGAAGGTATCAGCCCTTTTACCCCTCACAACTTTTGTAGCGTTCCTCAGTTGGTACCAAGATTCAAGTTAAGTATCTCTTAAGAGGAAGTCATGTGTTCGAATTCTGGGGAACACAACAAAAAGTCGTGAGGGCTAAGAGGACATATATCCTCCCAAAGCAGACAGTACATAAAAGAACGGTCGGACACAAGGCCTTGGTCATTATAGTAAATATGCGTTATACTATTTTTCCCTTGATCAAGATTTTGTCTCATTGAATTTTCCTTACAAGATTTTTAATAAGACAATTTTTGTAGCGTACTTAAAAGAATAATGCACTTTTTTTTTTCCTTAATTAGGATTTTCCCGATAAGGTTTTTTTAATAAGATTTTAATGAAACATATTCTTTGTATAATGAATGTGCATGATCTAAAGGACCTTTACCCTCAATATAACTTTATAATTATGTTATAGATTTGTATACAAGACTCTTATAGAAAACAATAAGATCTGTACCATCATGTTACTATAGTCAATAAAGATTAATAAATATAATCTATGAAGACGATATTGCTTAAAAACTATAACAAGACAACATGAAACATGCTTCATCAGAATTGCAATATTAAAGATATTGACGTATAAGACATGGATGGTTCGATACAAAAATTTTCATTTATTGAAATCAGGAGAACCAACTATTCTCTTTTTTCTTTGATCAAGTATTGTCCCATTGAGTTTTCTGACAAAGTTTTGATAAGGCAGCTTTTTTGTAATGTGTTATTCAAGAAAAGCATTGTAAGTAATATGTTTATTAATGAATGACAATTTTAATTCGACAACCCTATTTATTATTATCATTGTATCCCTTGTAGTCCTAATTCTCCCCTATTTTATTGAGTTTTGGTCTCAATAAAACAGACAAGTCTATTGATTTATTTGTTTTATTCTCTTTCTCTCTAATTTATAATAGAAGATCTCTTTTATATGGAGAAGCAATAATATCCTGATTAATGTTTATAAATTATAAAAATAAGTCGAGGACAAAAAGACATTAATGCGCTTCCAAATACAAAGGAAATATAACTCATCCTAATTCAAATTTATTATTAACGGTTCTTTCAATCTTCATTTACTCAAACACTACTAACAGTTCTTTCTTTCTTCACCCCTTTCAGCAATAAAACCTCATATACTTATTCAAAAGTTCAACAGAAGATATCATAAATATTCATTAGAAGCTAATATTACATTATTTTGAATCGATATACATTGCACTTTTGCTTATACGTAGTTTCGATTCGTTGGTTTAGTTTAGTTTTTTTTTTATTTATTTATTGAATCTTATTTCAACTTATTTTACTGTTCTAGATATGTTTTTACAAATTTTTGAACATTTTATAAATTCTTTAAGCAAAAAATGAAGACAATCTTTATCTATTTGGACCGGACAGCTTGGTGCGTGCATTAACAAACGTTTGGACTGTATGTTAAAGGATGGCCCATTAACAGACCATCTGGGAGTCCATTTATGGATGGCCAAGATGGTCGTGCTCTTCTTTATAATTTTTTTTTTTTTTTTGAAAAAATTGAATTAAAATGTAGATATATAATCGGCACTCGTCCTAATTTGTTACTTTGATAAATTTCAAATAAAAGAAAATGGTCGATGGTCATGGAACTAACGAGTGGTGGAGAAGGTGTTTGTACGACTCATTTAACATTGACTACATCATATACAGACATGTATCATGATTTACGAAACTTCCTCAACGTTGATCCCTCTGAATATGAGATGAATTAGGATTTATATTTACCGACCCTACAAATATTTTGATTCCACCGATAAAAATTACTTTTGAAATGTAAGTGAGGTGGCTAATTCAACTCAACAAAGACCTTAATGGTCCTCTTTGCATAACTCTAACGAGGAAGAATAGCCTAAGAATGATCACGAAGCATTTGATGAAGTGGATCATAATATAGATAATTTTAGGGACACAATGGAGATAGTTATGTTATGCTTTGCCACCTAGGCTCCCACCTAGCTCAGTCGACCCACCGAAAGATATTTCGTCAATGCCATGTGGCATGCGATGTGGAATAGGGCCTACCAAATTCCAGACAATTCGACCCGTCGAAGGCCACTCATACCGAAGCAACTCACGACGTTGGCCCCTTCTGAAGCCCATATGCTATAGACAAATCTGAGGTCCAAACAAAGCTTCTTTGCTAAAGTGGCCATGTCTAATCTGATGCTCAACTAAGGTTGGTGACGATCTACGTTTGAAGATCATGAATTTATGAAATCTTTTTAGAATGATTAATTGGATTGTTATGCTTCGCCACCTAAGCTTCAACGTGGCTCAACTGACCACCCACCAAAGCACCTTCCATCAAAGCCATGTGGCATCCGACGTGGAGTAAGACTACCAGAATCCAGACAACCCAACCCACTGAAACCCACTCATACCTAAGCAACTCATGAATTTGGCCCCTTCCGAAGCCCCTATGCTAAAGACAAATCTGAGGTCCAAGCAAAACTTCTTTACCAAAGTGGCGATGTCCAATCCGAGGCTCAACTAAGGCTGTGACGATCTACGTTTGAAAATCTTGAATTTATGAAATCGTTTAAGAATGATTGATTGGACTGATGTAATAAGTAAAAAAGTCAAATTTGTCAGCATAGGTTATGGGATGACTGCCTCCGTTTTGAGATATTTAATGCGCCACGACTAGTGGAGTCAAAATTAATACCTAAGATGTGATGCTTCGATAAAGGAGATGAAGTCACATGTCTTCTCATCCAATGGTTACTATTTCATATGTAACACTATAAATATCTCCCATTCGTGTCATTTGAGGGTAATGCAAAGATATTAACTACAAGCTTTATATTCTCTTTCTTTTTTTATTAATCTTAGAGTTTTAGTGTTTGAGGTACGATCTTAATTGTAAGTTTGACTCTTAGTTGGTCGTTCATTATCGTATTGTTTATCTTATACATTTCACCAGAGCCCGAACATTTTTTATCTCATGTTATAAAGTTTCTCCCATGTCCAAGTCTTGTTTTATTGTCGATTGACAGTCATTCCACGCGTGTTGGAATTAGCTTGAGAAAATGTGAGTGGGCCTGATATTTGTTGTCCACATCTACGGTGTAAAGAACGAGGTCACAAGTTCAGTAGGATGACATAGTTATTTCGGAATCATTTGCTACAGACCATGACCTCACTATTACGCATAGACCCCTGAGATAGTTCAAGACAGTGAGGAGAAAATTTCATTTACAAACCAAGATCTTATTTCTGTATCCAGGCATAGACACGAGTTAGGTGGGAACTCAGAAGTTGGGCCAGCGTACGATTTTCTTATTCCTCATGTGTGGTTCTCAATGATGAAAATTTGCAGGTTGACCAACTGTTTGACACCGAAAGAGATCTTCACATGATTGGATTGAACCAAACTTTATATTCCAAGTGAACAAATCAAATAGGACTACCTGCATAATTATCTATATAGATAACAGTTAAAAGTGGTGTTCGCAAGCAACGAAGTTTGACACAACTGATTTCTTTGTAATTCTCATGTACATGAACATACTTGTTCAATGCATATTCCTCACAATGAACATAGACAGGTAAGATCATGATTTATTGAAAGATATATAATGCACAAATTTCAAGAACCAAGGATAATTTTATAGACCTACAAACATCATTTACAACATTTATCAGGTGGTCATGAGCTATCAGAAGACTAGAAATGATAAAAAATGTTCTTTGAAGGATTTAATAGGTTCACCCGAGAAGAGTCATGTTGATCTGGCTAGGTATCGCCATAACATGGTGATAAGTGCATTTTTACACTTATTTTACTACCAAAACATGGACGATTGTTGATTAATATGTTGGAACATAACTTAATTCTATGTAATTTATGTTTTACAGGACAACATAATGAATGTAGCAAAAATAAGGAGAAACAAGTGGAAAAAGACCAAAATGAAGGAAAAACAAAGATTAGGGACCAAGATGCAAATAACCAAAAGATGAATCGGAAGTGGAAATGAAGATGCGAAGATGTCAAGGTCAAATTGAGCTAGGAATTAAGCGTTGGAAAAAGTGGAAGTGGGAAAAGAGGTCACAAAACGAGAAACGGAGTTCGAGGACCAAAACGTAACAATTGAGAAATGCACTAAGCTATGCGGTCGCAAGAGCTACTTCAGAGATTTCCAGTGCCACATTCAACTCTTATATGCCACAGCAAGGAGTTTAACTATAGAGTCGCATAGTTGGTGTTTTAACGCGATTTTTCTATTTCCTTCTACGATTTGAACACTTAAGGAAACAACATCTAGGGCGCGTATTTAAACCCTATAGTCGTCCACAACGAAGGAGAAGGGATGAATAACAATTTTGAAGGCGAGATCTGATGTGATCCATGATACGAGAGCAAGTCCGGACAAAGATCCATTGATCGTTGAGGGAGAATCGATGACTAAGTCACGAGCGAAGCGGGTCAAATAAGCAATAGGGCCACTTTCACAAGGCATGGTGGATGAAACATTGACCATGATGAGCAAAGGGACAAGTTTCATGTTGGGCATGGATGGAGAAACCAAATGGATCAACATGATTCAAGCCACGGACGAGGATGTGACAAAGTTCAACTATGCGACTGCAAAGTTGAACCAAACATGCGGTCGCATGCCTTGCATTCGTGAGTAACACAGGCCAAGATGAAGCTACCATGCAGCCTCATGGAATATAACTATGCGGCCGCATAGTTAAAATTCGGTACGAGATTTTTGCACTTTTGGAAAGAATCCTATTTGTTTCAAACTCTATATTTTGGTATCTTTTATCATCTTTATGTTATATTTCCGTGGTAAACTAGGGTTTTAGGAGTTGGTATAAATAGGACCTATTATTTCATTGTAAGAACACAATTATTGAGATATTATCGCGAGGCTAAATTGATTTCTTCTCGTTCTTCATTGTTTTAATTTTGAACTTATCAAGAATTAAATTCTTGTGCCATTCTACAAACTCAAAGTAAGGTTCATAAGTTTTATGATCATGGGTCAAGATATTGTTAGCGATTGTCTTGGTTTTTGGTTCAACAATTTATTGAGTCCAACTTTTCAAACGTTGATTCTTGACTTTCTTGGGTTGTTCTAATTTGTCGTAGGTTCCGTAGCTACAATTATTACGTAGGTTCGCATCAATTGGTATTAGAGCAAGGCTCCAAAAATCAAGGTTATATCCTAATTATTTTCCTTTTTTTAGTCTTTTGTTTTTCATTCCCCTTGTTCTTCGTATTCTCCAATCCATAAAATACAAAAAAGATTTCAAAACTTGTTTGTGCGCTAATCTGGCATCCAAATCAGTTTCTTTTTCTTTTGCTGGTATCTAATTGAATTTTTGAGTAAAAAAAATTGGAAAAATATAAAAGTTCATTTTTTAGTAAAAAAAATCCACAAATTCAAAAGTGTCCTGTTCAAATTCAAGAAATACCTTTTCTTTAATTCATCTATAGCGTTTCATTCAAAGTCAATTTCCTACTTCTTGAGTCATTCTAGATCACTTTCTTTATTCAATTCCTTGTTTTGGACTCCATAAGGGTTAAAATCTTGAGTGAGATCAAATTAATTCTTTGAAGCACTTGCAAGAAAGTATTGAGTGGAAAAAGATAGAGTGATGAGACTAATAGAGGGAAAAAGTCAATTTGAGTGATATACGAGCGTATATACGTGAGGTAAATATCAAAATAGATTTAGGATGTCTGGCATGGATGGTTCTGTTTCAAACGTGAAGGATAATCAAGTCAACATGTCGGATGAGGTGATACGACGGTTCAAAAGGTTGTTTGAGGATATGAGAGACAGATTGGATAGGCAAGATACATTGCTTGCTAATTTACGCCGAGAACAATCTAGAGAAATTCCTAATGCTAGGAGGCAAGGAAGGCGAGACCACAAAGCGAAATATGCTGGAGATGGAGAAGTGGATAGTGATATCAATGAGGATGTATTAATGGATGTCGAGTTAGGAAGAATGAGGGATAGAAGAGTTAGGCTTGAAAGGAGGGGCAGAGATCTTGTTGGAGATTGTATTGATTTAGGCAACATCAAGATGGCAATTCCTTCATTCAAAGAAAGGAGTGATCCGGAGGCATACTTGGAGTGAGAAAAGAAAGTGGAGTTGATATTTGACTGCTACAACTACTCGGAGGAAAAGAAGGTAAACATTGTGGTGCTTGAATTTACCAATTATGATATTATTTAGTGGGATCAAGTAGTAATATCTAGGATGAGGAACCATGAGAGGCCTATTAATACTTGGGAAGAATTGAAGGCTATCATGAGGAAGAGATCTGTGCCAAATCATTATTATCGGGAGCTTCATCAAAAAACTGCGAAGCCTCTACCAAAGTTCTAGGAGTGTGGAGGATTATCATAAGAAGATGGAGATTGCGATGATTAGAGCAAATGTTGAGGAGGATAGGAAGGCCACTATGACCCGATTTTTGAATGGTTTGAATAGGGATATAGCTAATGTGGTAGAGTTGCAACATTATGTGGAGTTGGAAGACATTATACATGTAGTTATGAAGGTTGAAAGGCAATTGAAGAGGAAAGGGACAACAAGATATACATTGGGTTCTAATTCTTCTTAGAAACCGAATTGGGATAAAAAATAAGGGTGAAGTGGCTATTTCAAAAGGTAGGACTGAGCTACAGAAGGGAAATGATGAAGTTGCTAGCAAGGCTACACCTAAGGTTGATTCTCAACCATCTAAGAATCGAGATATCTAGTGTTTTAGGTACTTTGAATCGGGACACGTTGCTTCTCTATGTCCAAACAAAAGGGCGATGATCTTGCAAGACAATGGAGAAGTGGTTAGTGATAGTGAGGGTGAATATGATGACATGTCGAAATTGGAAGAAGCTAGCAATGGTAAGGAAGTGGAGTATGCAGTGGGAGAGCTATTGGTTACACGACGAGCTCTTAGTGCTCAAATCAAAGTGGATGACTTGGAGCAACAAAGGGAGAACATATTTCATATGAGGTGCCACGTCAACGAAAAGGTATATAGCATGATTAATGATAGGGGTAGTTGTACCAATGTGGTTAGCACAACGCTTGTTGAAAAATTGGAATAAATTATGCTAAAACATCCTAAGCTTTATAAATTGCAATGGTTGAATGAGTGTAGAGAGGTTAAAGTGAATATGAGAGTATTGGTAAGTTTCTCAATTGGGCAGTATCATGATGAAGTGATGTGTGATGTAATTCCTAAGCATGTCGGGCATATTTTGTTGGGGCTATGGCAATACGATAGAAAGGTGATTCATGATTTGTACAAAAACATGTACATCTTTACTAAGGATGGAAAATCTATTACTCTTGCACCATTGACACCACAACAAATGTATGAAGATCAAATCAAGTTGAAAAGTACAGAGGAAAAAAATTGAGAGAAAATGGGAATGAGACTGACCTTTCAACATGAGAGCAAGAGAGAAAATAATGAGGTGGCTAAAAGTGAGAAAAAAAAAAAGAGTAGAGCCACAAGAGAGAAAAATAAAAGAGTTTTGTGAGAGGATAGAAAGGTTGAAAGTGAATTTCTTTGCAAAATGGAGTAAGTTAAAAAGGACAGTAGTTGAGAACCGACCTATAGTCTTGTTGGTTTATAAGGAGTCATTCCTCAATCTTGAGGAACCTAACACACCCGTCTCCAGTTTAGCTACTTCTCTATTGCAGAAATTCAAATACGTGTTTTCGGAGGACATGTCTAGTGGGCTACCACCCATTCTAGGCATTGAACATCAAATTGATTTCATACCTGGAGCTATTATTCCAAATAGGCCAGCTTATCGAAATAATCCTCGAGGAGACTAAGGAACTCCTAAGGCAAGTGGAAGATTTGATGAGTAAAGGATATGTGAGGGAGAGTATGAGTTCATGTGCCGTACCCGTACTACTTGTGCCAAAGAAAGATGGAACTTGAATGATGTGTGTCGATTACAGGGACATCAACAATATAATGGTAAAGTATCGTCATCCTATTCCTAGGTTAGATGATATGCTAGATAAATTACATAGATTATGCATATGTAGTAAAATTGATCTTAAAAGTGGTTATCATCAAATTAGGACGAAGGAAGGAGATGAATGGGAAACCGCTTTTAAAACTAAATATGGGTTGTATGAGTAGTTAGTTATGCCATTTGGACTTATTAATGCACCTAGCACATTTATGAGATTAATAAATCATGTTTTATGTGCATTCATAGGTAAATTCGTAGTAGTTTAATTTGATGACATATAGTGAGGATTTAAATGAATATATAGGACATTTGAAATGTGTGCTTGTAGTCTTAAGGTAAGAACAACTTTATGCTAATTTTAAAAAGTGTACATTTTGCATGAAAAAGATTGTTTTCCTTGGTTATGTTGTTGTGCTACAGGTATTGAAGTGGATGAGGAGAAAATCAAATCCATCAAAGAATGGCCAACACCTAAAAGTATAACTGAAGTTAGAAGCTTCCATGGGTTAGCTAGTTTCTATAGGCGTTTTGTAAAAGATTTTAGCACACTTGCCACACCACTCACGGAAATTATAAAGAAAAGTGTAGGATTTAATTGGGAAATTGAACAAGAACATGCTTTTAATACTATTAATCATAGGTTGCATCGATTTTATCACTACCTAACTTTAACAATACTTTTGAGATTGAATGTGATGCTTCATGAATATATATTGGAGCTGTCTTAATGCAGGAACGAAGACTAATAGCTTACTTTAGTAAAAATCTAAGTGGAGTAGCCTCAATTATCCTACATATGACAAGGAGTTGTATGCACTCGTTCGAGATTTGGAGACATAGCAGCACTACCTGTGGCTAAAGGAGTTCGTGATTCACATTGATCATTAGTCCTTGAAGCACTTAAAGGGTCAAGGCAAGCTAAACAAGTGACATGCAAGATGGATGGAGTTCATCGAGACATTTCCATATGTTATCCGGTATAAACAAGGTAAAGAAAATGTGGTAATGGCTACATTGTCAAGGAGGTACGTACTTTTAACGTCTTTAGGTGCTAAGTTGCTAGGATTTGAAAGCTAAGGACATGTATGCTAATGATCCATATTTTTCTAATATATACGAATCATGTGATAAGGGTGTTATAGATAGATTATTTATACATGATGGGTATTTATTTAGGAAAAATAAGCTATGTGTTCTTAGATGTTCAATGAGAGAATTATTAGTACGTGAGGCACATAGTGATGGTCTAATGGGTCTTTTTTGGGTAAAGAAGACCTTAGAGATGTTAAGTGAAAGGAAGTGATTTTATATTTGTGGTGGTAGATAGATTTAGTAAGAAGTCACGTTTCATTCCATGTCATGTCATAAAATCGATGATGCCACCTCTATAGCGGATCTATTCTTTAAGGAAATAGTGCGTTTACATGGGATTCCTAGAAGTATTGTATCGAATAGAGATGTTAAATTCCTCAGTCATTTTTGGAGAATTTTGTGAAATAAGTTAGAAACCAAGCTATTGTTTTCTACTACTCGTCACCCACAAACGGATGAACAAACTGAGGTAGTTAATAGGACTATGATACAATTGTTGCGCACTATAGTTAATAAGAATTTAAAGAGTTGTGATGATTGCTTGCCATTTATAAAATTTGCATATAATAAAGCCACACATTCTACTACTTCTTACTCGCCTTTTGAAATTGTATATTGTTTTAATCCACTAACACATTTGGATTTAATTCATTTACCTGTGAATGAAAGGGATAGTTTAGATGGAAAGAAGAAGGCCGGCTTGGTAAAATCCCTCCATGAAAATGTAAGATTGCAAATTGAGAAGAAAAATGAGCACTATGCCTCTCAAGCAAACAAGGGACGAAAACGCGTTACATTTGAACCAGGAGAATGGGTTTGGGTGCACTTGAGGAAAGAGCATTTTCCAGAACAAAGAAAGTCGAAGCTCCAGCCACGGGGAGATCGTCCATTCCAAGTTCTTGAAAAGATCAATGACAATGCCTACAAATTAGATCTTCCAGGTGAGTATAATCTTTCGGCTATCTTTAATGTTTCTGATTTTTCTCTCTTTTTGCCATCTGTAGAATATGAAATGTTTCTGGGTTTTGTCATCTGTAGTGGTGAAGGTAGTGTCAGTTTGTGGTGGTGAAGGTTGTCGGGTGGTAGTGGCGGTGGTAGGTGGTGATGATTTTTGCTTAGGTTTGCGGTTTAGAGGGTAAGGAATGAGAAGAATAATTTCTACAACGAAACGTGAAAATAAGCTTGAAAATACGAAAAATTGAAACGTGAAAACGTTTAGTGTGAATATGGAGACTTTTTGAGCTAATAACCCATGCTAAAATATATTTGACTTATTGATAACCCCACTCACACATTTCCTTGGGTAAACACCAATCCGCACCCATGCGGTCCCAGCCCTCACCCAAACCCTCTCATTCACATCTGCAGTCTTTTACCTATGAGAGAAAAGCTAAACAAATGTGTATACCAACGTTTCTTTGTTTGTGTGTGAAGTCACCCACCCGCAAGTCCAACGAAACCTAAAACCAAACGACAGATCATTCTTCCATTTCTTAACCACAAAAACCCTTCTTTAATCCCACTCGAATCTTCGTTTTCTCATAAAAATATCCGAAGTTGATCAATTATTATGACTTCCAACGGAGCGCCTCTTGTCAGTTTACTGTTTATGTTCAATTAATTTTTATTTGTTCAATTTATTAATTTTAAGGGAATTTCATTTATTTTATGCCTCTGGGTTTTGAATTTTGTAGGGAGATGCGGATACGAGGAACAGCTTAGAGAAGATCAAAAGACAGCTGGCGTCTAGCTCCGGCAAAAATTTGTTGCAAGGCCCTCTTCTCAAACGATCGGAAACGGTAATAAATGAATACTTTCCTACTGTCTGATTTTGAGGTATCTGATATTATAATTCCGAATTTCACTTATTTTTGTGAAAATTAGAAACTTATAAAACGGTTAGGCTGTCAGACTTTGCGTTTGAATTTTATACTCCTCGTGTTAATTGTTAGAGTATGATCCACAGCCTCAAATTAAACTAGTAACTGACTAATTTGATGGAATTTTATAGTTATTCATTCTGCACCTCTCTAATCAATTCTGAAGTTCGCTATTTTAATCAAAAGCCATAAGGAGAAGAGAAAAATATCCAATGTTTATTGGTTTTTAATTTATAATTTTCAGATATTTTTATATAATTTTCGTAACCTATTTTTTATATTAGGATTGTAAAATCTTGGGTTGATGAAACTGCAATCATTGACTTCCTTTAATAGCGGTTCTATCTCAATTTCTCATTTTTCTCCATTTGTGTGTGGAGTTAGCAGTAATGCTGTGCTTATGTTCATAAATGGACCGTTTAATTACCTGGCAATTCAACATATTAAAATCTATATAACGGTGTTATAACATTAACCTCCTAAGGTGTTCTCTGGCAACTTAGTAAGCGCCTAACTGCCATGAGAACTTCAAGTAAAAGTAAAACTATTTCTTTTAATTTGATAGGATAAGACCCTCGTTTCTCTTACGGAAAACTATCATTGCAAGATGGTTATGGTAATAAAATACCATAAAGATAGATTTTAGAGGGTTAACACGCTAAAAATTCTTTTTGTTTCAAACTTTAATTTAAATGATGTTTATAAAACAGAAGTGGGGAGTAATGGATCATCTGTAATTCTGTATAGATAATGATGAAAACAAGCAACAATGTCCAGGTCAAAATGAGAGGAAATAGGATTATGTCGTTAAAGTTGTCATTGGAGATGGCATAAATATTGTTATTTGTGCATTAAGATGCAATACTGCTACAGGAGGGAGAATCTATATAGCCAAAGTGTTATAGAGTGTAGAAAAAGGGGGCCTTTAACTGAGTATCATGTGAGTACTCTTTTGGACAATGATTATGGAGAGTCTATTGTGTATTATTTGTAACTTATGATCTAATATTAACAAATACTTTTTCGAGGAGTGTGAGAAATAAATAACATTTAAGAGTGGGCCAAACAAGATATTTTTCTTAATTAGGAGGTTGCATTAATCAACTTGTAAAGACTGAGAAAGCTTTACTATGCAAAATAGAATTTTAGTCTTGGATATTTATTTAGACAACAATGAAGGGTACAAAGATCTTGGTAAGAAATATGGGACATTTGCCAGGGAGGCGTTATGTTGACTGATGATTATTTGATTAATGTGTTAACACAGAGGTTGAAAAATTATGTCCATCACCATCTTTCTTACCCTTTAGTTTCTTCCTGGGGTGTTTGGTGAAATTTGTCTTGCAAGTTTCGAACAGAAGCTCAAAAAGCATAAGTTCCTGTTTGTAGATTAGGGATAATTATGTCAATATCTTTCCTAAAGAATCCAGTATTATTAATCTTCATTAAGTTCTAGCCAACTTCCTGTATTTGATTTTGCTTGTAAGTGGGTCTATTTACTTGATTCTTTGAACAGCTGAGAAAATGGAATGAGAGGTGGGTGGTTTTAGATCCGACAACTGGGAAAATGGAGTACAAGTATGGCACTGCAAGTTACACTTTCTTTTGTCATTAGTGCTTTTTGTCACAACTTTGTGGTGTTTTACTAAAGGTTCTGTATGTATTGGGTCTATAGGGTACGGAGAAATGAGCCAACGGTGAAAGGAACCATGGTATTTGATGCAAATAGTACTATAACAATTTCTCCTGTGAACTTCCAGTAAGATTCTTATTTTAGTTTGGTTTTCATTCCATAATAATTTTTAAAATTTTTCATGCATAGTTAGATTTTATTTGAAGATTAGGGATAATTATGTTAATGTCTTGTTTCTTCTTTTTCTTGATTTAGAGGACTGCCGAAGTATGATGGCTGCTGTTTCTGTATCCATGTTGAATGTTTAAATTACTTCTCTCTTGTTCCTTTTTTTCTTCACCTTTCCATTTTTATATCATCAGATAAAAAATAATAAAAAGGGTGATGATGGGGTGTGGATGTGGGGAGGCGCTGCTGCAAAACTGGGATTGGAAAACCTTGAACTAAATCAAATAAAAATTGTTGTTTTTCTGTTATTTTTTTTTTCTGTCTTTGAAGTTAAGAGAAGTTGTCTCTTTTGATTATTGACTTACTGCTTAGATATTGGAACGCCACAGAAAAAAGATTATTTCCTTTGTGCAGAAACTCCTGGTGCTGCTAGAGCTTGGGTATCAACTTTACAGTGAGTTCTCATTGCTTTCCTGCTCTTATGTGCTTTTGCAACTTCTCTTACCGTTGCTTTCTATGTTATCTGTGTAGCTAACATGGTGATGGTGTTTTAAGTTCTCGTATATATGATCTTTTGTTAGTAAATACTTGACAATACTCGAATGAAATCTTAAATTTTCTTTTGTCCAACTTTTTGGCACTTTATCCTTTTCTCGTTTTTGTGGAGCTTACAGGTGTCAAATTGATCTTGCAACGTTTTGATTAGATTGTTATCCTAGGTTACATACCTTCATCTTTTTGCCTCAATTCAATAATTAATTTCGCTTTCCTTTTCTTCTCTTTTACGCTGCATGAGATTTTGTTTCCTACATTTAAAAACCTGACCCAAACCACTTGTCTTGGCAACCTGATTATGCACTTTTTCACCGTCTTAAATACTCAAGCTCATTTCTATTAAATGGCTATAAGAGCATCTCCCAAAGTCTCTTTAATTTTAAAAGAGCATTTTATACAAGACTCCAACACTCTTTAATTTAACTTTTAAAATTGCATTTAACTTCTTGATATTTGATAAATTTCAAAGAATGGCACCTGATTTCATTTTAAAAAGAGTATATTAAATAAATGGAGGGAAAAACAATAAATTCTTATTGAGAAAAAGTAAAATGAAGAGTTTTAACAGGGATATAAAAAAACTTACTCTTTTAAATTTGAAGATGCCCTCTATTATAGAGCATCTCCTATAATTTCTTTATTTTTAAAGTGCATCTTGTACATATAGAGAGCATCGTTAAACATAAAGAGTAAATTTCATTATTTTGGAACATTCTAATAAAAAGTGTTTAATTTTAGCTCTTCATTTTACTTTTTCCAATAAGCATTTATTGTTTTTCCCTCCTTGTTTATGTTATATATTTTTCAGAGCTATATGTCAATGGTTAAAATATTAATTTTTTAAAATAACTCAAGAAGTGGTTTATTGAAACTTTTAATTCATTAAATGCAATAAATATAAAATACAAATAGATGAGTTTGGCTCCGAGAATTTCTAGAGCCAAATGTACTATCTATTTTAAAAGGTTAGATTAGAGAGTTTGAGCCTAATTTTAAGGATTGCCTCTTTAAAGTAAAGAGCATTTTACTTTTAAAGAGCCTTTTTTTGTGTTCGTCTAATAAAAGCAGTACATACCAACCATTTGCTCAAGTCTAACCAACCTGATCGCTGGGTGGGTATTACAGATATGATGCTATATTCCTCATTGAAAGCTTCTCAAGTACGAAAATTAGGTGATGTGGTGGGTCATTCTGAAGTAATATACTAGTTATCTATGTAGTGTGTTGTTTGATTGTGATATCGAACCATTATGAACTGTGTGAGGTATTGACCCTATTGGGAAAAATGCATAGATAGAATGGATTACTCAGACTTGTATCGAAACTTGTGTTTTTTGGTTTCTTGTTCTTCAAATGTACGGTTCCTCTTCCAAAATGCAGTGCAACACAACTGGTTCTAAAGGCTCATAAAGAGGCTGTGAATACCTTAAGCGGAAATGGATCCACAAAACTAGGAACAGTTGCCACTGTAGTTGCTGCTGCTAATTCAACAGCCCTGGAGGCTTCTAAAGAAATTGAAGCGGCAATGCAAATTGCCATGAGGAATGCCTTGGGAGTGATGTTAAATAGAACCCCTGATGCTCCTATGGATGATTTGTCAATCATGAAGGTGAGAAAATCATTAATATTCTTCTTCAGTATTGCTTCCAACACTTCTCTTTCTTTTACAGAAAATTATCTTAGCAAGAGATAGTGTCAGGTTTGCAAGTTACAGTGTTGACTTTAATTTCTGTTGATCTGGATCTTGCTCAAGCCTAGGTGATTTATGTAGTGAAATGATGAACACATTTTCGATTTTCTTGGCTCAGCTCTTGATTATCATGAAAAGAACAAGGAACATGCAGAATTATTTGTTCAGATTAGAATAACCTGTTGTCAGAATATGGAAATGTTTTTACAGACATGAAGAGAATAACTTGAATATATGGTCATTTTATCTAAATATATTGTTATGTTGATGGAGTGATATTAAAAATTGAATGGTTGAGCTTGTTGGCATTATAAGCTGTGCAATTGTGTTATCTTTTCAATTGTATAAGCACAGATTTCTCTGATTTTTTTCGGAAGAAGTTCTCAGTTCATAGTTTCAAGTCCACGTTTATTAATGAAAATCGTCACGGTAAACCTAGAATTAGTCGTTCGATTCAATGGTTTTCACATTGTTAATTTGGTAAAGTGAAATCATTTTTGAGGACCAGAGCAACTCCACTAACATGGGGAAATCTTTCTTAGAGTTCTTTAAAACCCATTTTCACTAAAATGTGATTTGATCTTCTTTTCTTGTGGCCTTGATGAGTTAATTTACTTTCTGGCCTCAACTAAGATGGATGACATAAAAATGTAGGCCAATATGAAGGACTTCAATATTTTAGTCATCCATTTTAGTTTGAGTGAATGGAACCTCCTGTTCCTGCTGGGTTTCTTGTGGATATCATTTTAGGGGAGTTGGATAAACTAGGAAGATATTTAAGCAAGGGTTTGAAATGGTTAATGTTGTTCAATTAAATTAATGGAAACTGGTATAGTGGTATTTGGTTCAGAAGTCAGTAGTAACATAAATGCGCTGGCCTGGTCGACCCAACCCTCTAATCCATTAAGTTGGTTTCTGCTATGGTCCAGGCAAGATTTGGTCCATGCTTATATAAGCTAGTTTGCTTTGAGTCTTCAGAATATAAATACTGCAGCACCCATCTTGGCCCCTTGTACCACATTATTTGGGATGGTTTGGATAAGCTAGGTCTCAACAACCTGTAAAGTTATTTGAGTATGTATTCAAAGGATAATATTGGGAAAAAGAATGTGTTCATTGAAGTATTCAATGTGTCAACTTAGTCCCAGTTTGGACTCCATTTAAAATAGATTTTGGGGAAAATGTATTTTGGAATAGTAATTTTTTTGAAGGAAAAATTTTGGGTTTACATGTAATATTATTTTATTAGAGGATGTGTGATTGAAAATAAGAAAGAGAAAAATGCATTTTTTTCTAAAATGGAGTGCCAAATAGGGGGCTTAATGTAGGTTAATTAAATTAAATAAGAAGAAGAAAGTATCTTCATTCTTATAATGTTCATAGAAAGTATCTTCATTCTTATAAGTAAGTTAAAATAATGACTCAAAATAAGACAAGATTTTTAACCTCTATGAAAAACTTTGAATGATGAAGCATCCCTGTGTTAGAGGTGATAATAATGATTGGTTGCACTGATTAATCACCAAGCTGCACCAATGAATTAAAGGTACTGCTGTCTTCATTTTGAGTTTTATGACCGATTTGCTATCCTTAATTTATCTTAAACACCAATTTTTACATTCCATCACTGCTAGCGGCACGTGACTCTTGAGCATCCTCATAATTTTGGTACATTTGCAATCTAATTACATATTTTGTTAAATCCTTCCAGACTCACAATGCCTAAGTAACAGCCTTCAACTGAGGCTCTTTTATCGTACCACACTTTGTGATCTAAGCTAAATTCATTTTTGAAGCTATTAGTAACTTGAGAGTCATCAAAACAAGAATATGGTATTCTCATTGAGTGTTTACACCACTTTAAAATATTACACCTCACCTTATCTTCATCAATATTGTTTTTAAACTAAGCATAAGCTTAGTAGTGGTGCATTTAGAAAAGTACCACTTAGATTTCTTTAATCTACCTAAAAGTGAGAGTGCATTTTTGGAGATTATGAACTTGATAATGCAAAGGAATCTGAGGATCTATGCAAGGAGTGTATATAGCAACAGAGAATCTTGTCATAGTATTATGCTATTTTTGTTCTGTCATAGCATTTGTACTATTTTTCCCCCTCTTGTAGCAACTACATTTGCCTTTTTTCACCCCTTATATAGTTATAGACACAGTTAGTGTAACGATTTGAGCCTCTGCGTCTAAGTCTTTATATTATACGTATGGTCTGCTTTGGAAGAGCCTAAGTTCATCTTACCTTATTACTGCTTTCTGTTGTGTCTCCATAATTCGAACCTTAACAACCCGAGCCTCTCTGCTGAAGTCGTTATATCATACGTATTATTTATTTTGGGATAGCCCGAGTCCATCTTAAGTCTCTCATAAGGCAATAATCTAGGATTCGAATCTTAAGGGATGCAACCGAAAGTCGTGAAGGAGTAAAATAGATTCAGGCTCTCCTTTAGTCTCTCATAAGACATAAGTTTTGAGTTCGAATCATGGGGACACGACAAGAAGCCCTGAAAGGTTAAGATTGACTCAGTATGATATAACATATGTAGCACGGACACTTCAATTAGGGTAGCGTGTCCGTGTCGGACACGAGTCTATACCGACACTTCTCGGACACTCTATCGTAATCATTTTTCTTTTTATATTAGAAATATTATATATTGTTAATTCAAAGTTATTAGCAAATAACAAATAAGTACTCATATTTAAAAGATTTCAATAAGAAAAATTAATAACAAATATAAAACTAATTTATACTATATAAATGAAGTATTTTTTAGAATTTAATCAACGTGTTGTGTATAGTGGTGTCTATACTTTTTNATTAATAACAAATATAAAATAAATTTATACTATATAAATGAAGTATTTTTTAGAATTTAATCAACGTGTTGTGTATAGTGGTGTCTATACTTTTTTTAAAAATCGCGTGTTGACGTATCCGACACGTATTGTGTCGGACACACGTGTCCGTGTCGATGCATCATAGGATATAACTGATTTGACACATAGGCTCGTGTTGTTACAGTTAGTACAACGAGTCAGGCGTGGAGAAGGTCTTGTGCTAAGCCTTTCCTCTAATTCAACTTCCTTCTCATACTCATGTAAGACTATAACAAACTGCTATTCATATTATAAAAAGAAGTCGGTCCTTGAATTGAGTCATTCTCTACCAAGATGTTGCATTTCCACCGAAAAGGAAAAAAAAGGTGAGGTGGGAGCCTCCACCGTGGAAAAAATCTACCTTTCTATTAATCTGGAGGTAAAAAATTCACAATATCAAATAAGAAGCAACGTATAAATAGGATTCCTAGTAACAAACATAAATTTGTTGCATAATGGTTTGTAGAAAGGCACAAGATTAAGTTATCTCTTGCACAAATAAAAATGATATATAAAGATTAGACATTTGTATGTTGTGTAACATATTATTGACTCCTCTAGGAAGCATTGCTTTCTTTATCAACATATACATGGAATTATATCTTCCGTGTCAACATTATACATGAAAATTTAGATTTATCATTGCATGCAAGAGCATGACCCCATCTTAATTACAAATGAATAATGTGAGAAGCACATCACACTTTTTTGCTTCTTTTTTCTCGTTATATAAGGTTTTTAGTGTTTTTGGTCTTTTTTATTCTTCTTTTTTATTATTTGTTTTATAATTTTTTATTTCCACTGCATGTAATGCCATATCATATTAGTCGTGCATTGGTTTTTATGATGTGGTCCACATTAGCATTCTTTTTTGCCAATAGTGCTACCGCGTCAGCAGATAAGTTGGTCAAAATCTGACATGGAAGGAATGAGACAATTGTGCCTAACACTTGGATTCATAAAGGTAAGTTGGGATGTCAATCGAGAAAAGTAATCAATTGTAGTTCAGCATCCCAAATAAAACCAGTGGATAAGTTTGGTGATCCCCAATGTTTATCAATTAGTTGTTGCTGGAACAAAAAATTGCATTGAAATCATATGAGCTCTCTACCACGAAAATCATGAAAGTATACACCAAGCATTTTGGTGATCCCTGAGTGTATCAATTAGTTGTTACTGGAACTAAAAAGTGCGTTGAAGTCATATGAGCTCTCTACCGTGAAAAATCATGAAAGTCTACAATAGGCATCTGTGGCCTACCAAAGAGCTTGCATATTATAACCTTGAGATTTTATATGAATTAGAACATCCTGTATCTTTGATGATGGGCATTTAGGGTTGCCAACTCAATTTCAACATATATTAGTATATACAACTTGCTCTAAGATATTACTACTTTGGTTTAGTTGATGCAATGTCATCTTTTGTGGCTTAAATGGTATTCTACAACGCTGTGATAGGTTCCTGTTACAAACGCAATTCACCCAACCAGATTAAGGGTAGAATTGAAGATGAAGACAAACAAGATAGCTCAAACTGGAATTGTACTATTTATGGAAATTATAATGCAAGATAGGGATTAAACTCTGCTATTACAGCAATTTGTAAAGCTATATATATCTGGAATACGGCAACAAAGAAATTAAAGGATATTTGGACATTCAAGAGGTCCAATTCTCTCCCAAGAAAACTACCATATTCTACATACTCCCATTGAAACAAAACCCCCTATTTATATGTTGTTGTGCCTCTCAATTATTCTCTAACTGATTCTGTAACTATGCACCTGCTGCATGTGACTTCACAACTTCATTCATTTCCTTTTCTGCCCCTGTTCTTTTGTTGCGCCTTTGGTATGTGAATTGGAATGCGGGTCTATCATGCTGCAGGAAACACTAAGGGTGAAGGATGAAGAGCTGCAAAATTTGTCAAGGGACCTTCGTGCTAGGGATTCAACAATAAAAGAGATAGCAGAGAAACTATCTGAAACGGCTGAAGCTGCTGAAGCTGCAGCATCTGCTGCTCATACCATGGATGAGCAAAGGAGAATTGCATGTGTTGAGATTGAGCGCTTAACAAGAGACTCAGAGAAACGTCTCGAGTCATCTGCATTGAAGGTATATTTTATTCTCACCATTTGTACCAGTTTGTTGTATATTGCAGGCTTGATTATTAGTTTTTATTTTTGGTTGATAGTCTATGTCATCTACTTTGTAGTTGAGAGAATTGGAAGAAAATATTATGACTCTAAACAGAGAAAGAGATCAACTGATAAAACAGAGAGATTCTGCCCTTCAGGAAGCACATTTGTGGCGTACTGAGCTTGGAAAAGCTAGAGAACGTGTTGTAATATTAGAAGGAGCTGTAGTTCGAGCAGAAGAGAAAGTCAGAGTTACAGAGGGTGATGCTGAAACAAGAATAAAGGAAGCAACAGGAAGAGAAGCTGCTGCTGCTAAGGAGAAGCAGGAACTGCTTGCGTACATAAATAAGCTCCAAGAGCAACTAAAAAGGTTTAATATTAATCTAAGTAAAATCTTGATAATTAGGTGGTTGTCTGCGTCATTTTGCAATTCTTTGTGATACAAAAAACCTATTAGAAGATTAGCAAACTTGACTTTGTTCAGATGTATGCCAAATTGTTGCCAAACCAAAAAAGGTCGTAGTTCTGATGTTGATCAAGAACAAGGTTGAAACAGAATGACTAAAACCTTTTTTTATTTTTTATTTAGCAAATAACAAATACACAATATTTGAGTACTTAGATAAGCTTATTAACTTAAAACAGTCCAATATTTAGTTTGAACTGTTTCTCCATGCACTGTTCTCGCTCATCTGGTTAGCAATCTGGTTCCTCTTTTGGGACCCGAATAAAATAACAAAAATGATCTATGGAAGCAATGATGAGATAAATGCAGTATTTGTTAGCTTTCTTTTTAGTTTATATAAGTTTTATGATAATGGCTGTTTTCCTGCTGACAGGCAGCAGGTTGAAACCAGGCAAGTCATCGAGGAGAAGACTGAGTCTAGCTTGGGCATTGGTGGTGACTTACTGAGGACAAAGCATGTGAATCCATCGGAAGAGAATGTGGATAAAGCATGTCTGAGTGTTACAAAGGCATTACCTGTACCTGCAGAGAGGGAATGGAGTGATATTCAGACGACAGAGGCAACAATAGCTGACGTAAGGGAGGTTTCCCCTGATACAGAAGGGAGCAGTCTCGATATACCTGTGGTTACTTTCCCTGTCAATGGCCACCACGAGCATTCCTCTTCTCACCAGCCTTAGTTTTTAAAGCTCTTGTTATCTAAAAGACTTGCAGGATCAAAAGGTCAGTTAACGAGGAAAATCAATATTTATCGAGTTATATATTCATTCACATGTTTTAATTCCTCAGTTTGGCCGACTCATGTCGTTGTATGTTTTGGTAGTCTTAATGAAATGAGTATTAACCGCCTGTCACATTTGGGACTATACAATCAATTGCTGTTTCGTATCTGTTGAGTCCAGAAAGTTCTTAACTAGGATGTAAATTTTCTCTCCGTTTTATTGTCTATCAATACATTCATCTTATCAATATATATCTTTGCTGGTGTTCCATGATAGAACTTATTAATACCACTCACGACTGGTTTAACATGTAGCTAAGCTGGTGTTCCATGATAGAACTTGTTTACATTTCACAAATGACTGGTTCAACATGTTGCTAACCGGACTGCTTTAACATCATGTGAAATTGCTGTGTCTCGAGAAGGAGGTTTGACCTAAAATCACATAGATCAACATAAAAATGTTTAGAATATTTTTATTTGTTGAGTGGAGTGGAGTGGAAAAAATATCCACGTATGGGAACGAACTCTTCCATAGTATCACTAGCAGCATATCCTTTGTTTCAAATCTCCCCACCTAATTTATTGGATTAATGTTCTCAAAAAAGATCTCCGTCTAATATAATAAAATTCGTAGTAGGGTAGGAAACTAGAAAATCAGCATTTATTCCTATCTTACAACGTATGTTCAACTTCTGTTATTGTGAAAAACAGTGGTTACTTTTCTAATAGCCCACAGTATATCTTAATAGAAGGTACGAGGTCCGATATTCTTACTGCATCCTGGTATATAATGATGAAAGTATTTATACTTTCTTTTAAGATATGCTAAACTATTTAGGGTCTATTTAGTTTAGATTATTTGAGCTTATTATTGTGTTAATAAAACATCATATTGTTTTCTGGTCATAGTGGTTAAATAATTCAAGCAGGTCGATTAAGACATTATTCAATCATAAATTGTGTTCCTTGAAGTTGAAGATGCATTTTAACCATTCTGCGAGTGTTGTGG
>CAIGRR010022067.1:0-10884 GCA_903798365.1 Fraxinus sp. 1973-6204
TTGTACCTGTAGCACAACCCATCTTTATGTGATGGAATTAGCCTCTGTTTGGTACACATTGAAATTTTCATTTTCATTCTTCTACTCATTTTCAACCACACGTTCTTCAATAAAATAAAATTTTCTATCATATCAGTAACTTTTCCTTCTTTTTCAACCTCACATTCTCTATCAATCTATTATTCTAGAATATATTCTTCCAAAATAATGTTGCTCAAACACACCCTTAGTATTATATACTATTTTCATCCCATTTACCTCCTCCACAATGGCCCAGGGCAGGGTCGGTGGAGTCCTCAAGGTTGGGGTTCAACCTTTTATTTTCATCCCATAAAGATAAACTTGTTTTCCTTTTTTGTCTGTCCAAAATTTTAGTTCACTTTCTTTAATGAGAGTATAGTTATTTTTTTTTAAGTTTTTTAATATGTCATATTTAAGCCCCGTTTGTGTTCCATTATTCCAAAATATTGTTTACTGCAATAAGATTCTTCACCACAAATTCACCCAATAAAATATTCTACATATAAACCAATAAAATTACTTTATATTTCAACCACACATTTTTCAAAAAATATTATTCATTACTCAATTTCTTCTATAATAATGGGAAACAAACACACACCAATGTGTCTTATTATCAATAAATATAAACTATTCATATCTAAAATATTATTTAATATAGGGGTACACTAGAAAAATTGTAAGAAAAATTTATAGGGTAAATATATTCACACCATAATTTTTGTCGACTGTTCAATATTTTAATTACAATGAATATCACTATACTTTTCTTATTTTTACACTTATATTCTCAACTTTATTTTTATTTTTTAAAATTTTTATCATCAATTCTCTATAAGTTTTCACATTTTATCTATAGAGACGATTTTCGTCCAAAATATTTGTTATGAGAGCCAAAAGATATATTTATTTCTCGTATTTTTAAATAATCGAAGTAAATAGCTAATATAAAAGCTAAACAAAATATTTGCCCATTTTTCAATGCACGTAATTGAATATTTGGATGAAAAATCGTGATTAAAAACAAAATATATTAATTAATTGAAAGTTAAGGGTCACAATGTGATGGGAAAAAGTTGAGGACATAAAAACAAAAGTGCGCAAATATTGAGAACCTTTCTTATAATCAAGATGTGGTGCAAATATAAAAAATTGTTGTGTGAATATTATTACCCAAATTTATATTTATATTTATATTAATTATATTTTTTTAATTTGTGTGAAAATTGAAACGTGTCTATTTTTATGAGACGGATGAAGTGCTATTACCAGGTTTCAATTTATATTATATATTTTATGTATTTTCCTATTTTGTTTAAATTTCTTTTACATGATCAAAATAATTAAAAAATAGCAACCATTTTACCCTCATTCTTAACAAATTAAAATATTAGAAAAAATGATAAATTTTGGATCCTTATACATCGTTTCTTGTAATGCAATCATATGTTAGACATAGGAAACATTCATAAAAAATACGCAGTACAAAGAACATGGATAAAAAAAAAAGGTAAATCCTCGGGCCCCTAAAACAAAATTTAAATAATCCATTTATCATTTAATTTCGGCTGCCAATTATTACTTTTTAAATTTTCTATGCAATTAATAATTTGGTGTCATTGATTATTTTTTGAAAACTTTTACCAAATGGCCGGATTTAAGCCGCCATTGGTCCGTATACAATTATTTAATATTAATTAAAAAAAGTCCAAAAATTAATTATGGGCACTAATTAGGGAGCAATCACATGTTTTAATTAAAATGATGCTTCTAATAATTTCAAATTTATAGCCCCTAAAGTCATAGGTTCGTAGTAGTATCCTAAAATTAGCTGGAGTTTAAGGAGGTCTCTTGGCAAGTTTATGTTTATTTTCTCTAGGAAATGTCTTGTCACGTGGCTATACGTACTTTTTTGTTAAATTAATTGTGTATTAATATATGGTGTTTTGACTAATGATGAGTGTTGGAATTAATTAATTTATTCATGGCTGTATAAAAAATTGACCAAGGCAATTAGTGTAGGAGATTTTTTGAGGGCCGGTTTGAGCCCCCACTTTATTTTTGTATAAAATGCATTTTGAAATGATAGATTGATTGAGAATATGTGGTTAAAAAATAAGATTTTTTTTTGAATTTACGTGTAATACTCCATCCGTCCCAAAAAGATAGTCATGTATACTATTTTTGTCCGTCCCAAAAAGATAGTCCTGTTTCCATTTTAAACGTGTATTAAATTTTTCATTTCCACATATACCCTTATTTAATACATCTTGGTATAATAGACACCAACTACTAGATAAGGGATAAAGGGTATAGATGGAAAAATATAGTAAAATTTAATACTCTAACTATACTAACTACCATTTCTTAATCTGTGTGAAAATAACCATAGGACTATCTTTTTGGGACGGAGGGAGTATTATTATTGAAAAATGTGTGGTTGAAAAGAAAAGATGAAAAAATATATTTTGAGAAAAATAGAGATCAAATACGGAGTTATATTACTAATTATAAAAATGGGTCACTTTTTAACATTACATCAAAGGTGATACGTATAATTTTAGAATATGCTCGTGATCTTCTCTTTTACTCATCTCACGCCGCTCTCTCGATACTTTTTCCCTATCTCCATCCCCAGCCATCGTGCTTCTGCTTCGCTTTCGCTTTCGCTTTCCCTCCATGCCAATTCCCCAATAGAGTCCCTCTCTTCTTCTCTTCTCTCAGCCCTTGTTTCCCATCTCATTCCCGTTTTCCTTTTCGTACCCCTTGACTTGATAGTTTTTTCGAACTTTCTTGAATAATATGATGAAAATATAAAATTTTGAAAGATGGGCATAGCCATTTCGAGAAGTTCTCTTTTGATAAGGATAAAGTATTCATTTTGGTCCGAAAGTCGATTTTTTAAATAAAAATTAAATTAGCGGACATTTTCCACCTTGACCATTAGAAGACCCTTTTGAAAGATTCATATAAAGGCTAGTGCTAGAGTTTTCATACCTTGTTTAAAAGCTATGAAACAATCGAAGTTGAATGTTACACCGAGATTGGATGTCACCGAAGGAAAGGGGATATAAGAGGGCATGGTTAAGCAAGTAAATAAGTTGAGTAATTAGTACCAACAAGAAAATGCATTATTTGGGGGGGAAAATCAAAGAGTGCTTTGAAAAAAGTAATTTGTTGGGGGAAAAAAGTCAATATTATGACAAAAGTAAATTATAATACCTATTGCTATACAATTTTTGAATTTATCATGGAAATACCCCCATTGAAAATAATCAAAATAAAAATAAAAAATTGATCTAGACAATTTGATTTTGAGTTTTATGAATAAAACTAGAATCCACAATTGCATGAATTTCTATATCGCCTGTCAGCCACAACAAAACAAGGCACGTGGTTCCTCGTAATAAGTCAAGAAAATCGGCAATGGATGAGTTAGAGGTGAAGCCTAAACTCTTCTTATATTTGTATTTCATCTTATTAAATACATTCCCGTGATAATTTAAATTTTAAAAACAATTTTAATTAACTACCTTCAAAATAATCAAAGAATAATTATTATCATCGTTATTTATTTATTTTTGGAAAAACAACCATAATCAATGTTATTGAATCGAATCAAATCGAATCACCACAACTGAAGTAAAACAGGGAAGACAGTCACTCCAAATACAAATATTAGATGCTAATCTTCCCCCTCGAGAAATAAAATTACTTGTCACAATGAATAACATGTAACAAAGAAATAATATCAAGTAAAATTGAAGCATTAGGAGCACACTTTGAGGTTGTTCTACACTCATCGTACTCCGTTACAACAATATGGGGGCCACGATACCTAGCCAAAGTCAATCCATTACGTATTGTCATTGCCTCAGCATCCTCAACCAAGAGTTACCTAATTGAAATAAACATTGAAGATTTTGTCATGACTCTCCTAAGATGTTCAAAAACACGAAAGCTCTTTCTTGCACTCAAGAGCTGTTGGATTAAGATTAAGATTGATTGTAATTAGCTCTAATATTTCACTTGTTATTAATATTATGAGCATGTTTGGTGCTGATTAAAATTCAATTAAAATTGAAAATATAATCGTTATTGAATCTCACTCGTCTAATAAAAATCAACAATAACGGCTAATTTTTCAATTTTAATCTCTCACAAACGGGCTCTATATTATTATATGAATATGGTGATTCAATTTTTACCTATACAATAATATACCTTTGGGGCAAGCTGGTACTTTTTATGACATTGATGTATCAAAGTGGCTGAATATACATACAATCTTCGTATTAGGAAACATTACATCATTTTTAAAGTTAAATAGACATAGGGGTTGACCTTAAAATAGAATCTTAATATAGAGTTTCTCTCTCCCTCTCTCTCTCTCTCTCTCTTTCTATTTCTCATACATTCACCAATCACCATTGATTTTCTCAAATATTTAAAACAAATTTTAATGAAATAATTGTGTCAAAATTATTATGATTAGAGAGAGATTTAGAGAGAATTATATACTCGAGTACTAGAATTAAGCCAAAAGCAAGCCATTGAAACAATCCCAAATAGTAAGGGTACTCGAAGACGAGCATACTCCGATCTTGTATGAATATGCAAGAGGTGTTTCGAGAAGGAGTTATTCGACAAATCAATTGAAAATGGAGACACATTATGTAAATAAAAACTCATAATATTTATTACTTTGTTTTTTAAGAGAGAAGAAAATTCAAGGACCGTGACATTTACATTTCATGACAACCCTCATAATTGGTACTGAAAGTTTTCCTCATTTTGGATATTTTAGTTAAATTATACGAACTTGGTATATATGAAAAGGTATAGCGCGTTTTCCGGTGCAGGGACGAATAAGCAAAAACTGTTGTGTTGCCACGTGGATGAAATTCGACCGTTGGATCATTACTCAAGGACCGGGATTCTCAGTCTTTTGACTCTTTTTTTGATGAGGTTTTTATTGCGAACTGCAAGACGACAGTAGAAGAATTGGCAAGATTTTGTGCTTAAAACCAGTCTCACAGAGAGAGAGAGAGAGAGAGAGAGAGTGCGTGTGTATGTGAGAGAGAAAGAGAGAGAGAGAGAAGGGGCGGGGCGGGGCAGAGGAAAAATAGTACTGTGGGATGTCTTAAATTGAGGTTGCAGAGGGGTAGTTGCAGTGGCCGATGGCGGCGTTTGCAGGGCTGTGACTTTAATGCATCGAAAACAAAGACAGAATTGAATTCAACACAGAGAGAGAGAGAGTGGGAACCAACGAATTTATCTCTCCATTCCATTCCTTGCCCTAACAAATTCCTAAAATTTGTCCTCAAAAGCTGGCTAAAGCCTAAAAGAGAACGAAACCCAAAAAATCACACAGTGAGTGTGTCAGTCAACAGAGTTAGCAGCACAAAACACTCGCACACTCAATACATTCACATATTCATCTATACTATGTAGATGTAGTATATATCAATCCAGTTTCTCTCTCTATCTCACACTTAGACACACTGGCTAGGCTTGAGGTTTTTTGGCTATGGATTTTGTCTTAAAATTGAAGTCGGATATAGCTTGTAGGGGTGGAAAATGTCTGGGTTTTTCTCACTAGGTGGCAAGGATCAAGAACAAGAACACAATCAAGATAATAATAATAGCCTGTTTCTCTTCAAGAACGAAGAGATCTATAGCAAGGGTTTTGAGCTATGGCAACAGTACTATCAGTTGCATCAACAAAAGCTACAACAAAATCATCTGGATGTGGATTTCTCGGTTGGACCCAGTAGTAGGAGTAATAATATTTCAGGTGATGACTCTTCGAACTATAGTTATAGATCAGAAGGGACAGCAGCAGGGTTTAGGGTCATGATGAGGCACGGAAGAGGTGGGGGAGAGGGCATGAATTGCCAAGATTGTGGGAATCAAGCTAAGAAAGATTGCCCACATATTAGGTGCCGGACTTGCTGCAAAAGCCGAGGATTTCAGTGCCACACCCACGTCAGGAGCACCTGGGTTCCGGCTGCCAAAAGGCGCGAGAAGCAACAGCAGCTTGCTACTTTACCTCAACAGCAACAAGTGCAAGATCAACACCAGTTAACACTGAGAGGCGAAATTCCGAAGAGGCAGAGAGAGAATCCTGGTGGT
The DNA here is from genome assembly GCA_903798365.1 of Fraxinus sp. 1973-6204. Taxonomy (NCBI): domain Eukaryota; kingdom Viridiplantae; phylum Streptophyta; class Magnoliopsida; order Lamiales; family Oleaceae; genus Fraxinus; species Fraxinus sp. 1973-6204. The sequence goes on from CAIGRR010022067.1 coordinate 6,157, forward strand.
GGTGCTTCTTCTTCTCTTGCCTGCACTACTACTCGTTTACCCACCACCACGTCAGGTAATGTTGTAGTTTTCAATAAAAACAAAATGGGATTTGAAAAAATGAGCATCATCGATTTGATGGGTTTCTTGTTTTCAACTTTGAATTCTCAAATAGATAAGTAGTTGTAAGAACAAGCGAAGCATATGATCCATACGTACACACATCATTTGCGTGAGATGAAAGAAGTCTAATTTCTATATGGTCACACCACCAACCACCTGCTTTTTCTTTAGTTTCTTCTACTGTTGAAGAGTAAAACTGACGCAAGAATTTGTGAAAGTACTTTCTTCTTCAAGATTTTTTTGTTTTCTTAATAGGAAACAGACATGAATCCTTACGGCTTGTTCATATTTTATTGGTTTTTTACTAGGGTTTGAGTTGGGGAACTTTCCAGCAGAAGTGAATTCTTCCGCTGTTTTTCGCTGCGTAAGAGTGAGTGCAATGGATGATGCTGAGGAGCAGTATGCCTACCAGACGGCTGTCAATATTGGAGGCCATGTTTTCAAAGGAATTCTCTACGATCAGGGCGCTGAAAGCCGCTATCCCGGGGAGAGCTCCTCCGGCTGTGGCGGATCCCAACAGCCACTTGATCTCATCACCGCTGCAGCAGCCACCACTAGCCACCAGGGTGTGACAATGCTTGACCCTTCAATGTACCCTACTCCTCTTAACTCTTTCATGGCGGGTACGCAATTCTTCCCACCACCAAGACCTTGAGAAGTGGTAGTATAGTGTTACTACTATTACTATGTACTTACTCTCTTTNATCACCGCTGCAGCAGCCACCACTAGCCACCAGGGTGTGACAATGCTTGACCCTTCAATGTACCCTACTCCTCTTAACTCTTTCATGGCGGGTACGCAATTCTTCCCACCACCAAGACCTTGAGAAGTGGTAGTATAGTGTTACTACTATTACTATGTACTTACTCTCTTTAAAGGAGCTTGGACATTAACATCATGTTTGGTAAATAAGAGAAAAAGTTGAAAATATTGTAGTAACAAGTACCAAACATTTCTTAAGAGATTTTTATTTAATTCTATTCTAGTTCCAATGTCCATTTGTTATGTGCCCTACAAATACACTCGGGATGTTTTAATTTTGTTCGAATTTTAATTATGTTTTTGCTTTATGGTTAATTGTTAATGCTGTTTATTTTATCGATAACCCCTTTTCTGCTTGCGCTTTTGGAATGGTGATGGTATTTGTGTAGCATTTGAATGAGTGCAGTTTGCATGTTTTGTGTTGAAATACATTATTGTATAAATTCTTTATAGGCTTTTCTCGTTTGGGCTCTTTTTTTCAATTGGATTTCTTGTTGATTTTGAACTTGATAATGCCTTTTCCCTTGTTATCAGTTCGTTTGTCGCCTAAAACTAGGACGAAATAGTTAGGTATAGAATTATATATTCTTTGGCTGGTTCTGCTACGTGCATCATTCCCCAGCCGTAAGGAAACGGCCTGTTGGCGGCCCAGCACTGCAAATCTTCCATGCACTGGCAAATGTCATCTTGACATTCTTGTCCCAAAAGTGTGCAGCTTAAGAAATATATATCTCTCTCTCTCTCTCTCTCTCTCTCTCTCTCTCACACACACACACACACTATTTTTGTAATATATACATATACCATTAAGGATTATCCTATTTGTACATAAAAAATTACATAAAATGATGTAGAGAAAAAAAAATTGAATGAAAAAGTTGACTTTGTTTTAAACCGGCAAATGATAGTTACATGTAACATTACGTAACCCAGTATATAAATTTTGATATACATGTAGCAAAATCCTACCATTAACCCCACAATCCCTTTCAAAGAAACCTAGAAATAAGGCCGTTGGAATCCAAATTGACAAGGATGAATATGACTTGTATAAAGATATTGAAAGAAGTAAATTATAAATGCTTTTGTTCTATCTTTTTCTGAAAAATATGCATGTGATTCATATGTACCACAAGTAGACAAGTACATGTATGCCCACATATACACACATAAATGTTGGATCTTGCTACATGTACAACCATGGTTAACAACTTTGTTGATAGCTATGAGTTGGCTGGTATTATACCAATATTCATCTTAAAAACTATTTTTTAAATCTTGATAATACATGAATTGTCAACAAAGATTGTACAAATAACTTTATTCATGATGATGTAGGTTAAGGTACATTGATATGGTCAAGATTAAAGGTGCTTTTTATAGGTTGCTAGATATGGTACCTTGTGTAAAGAATCAGAAGAGTTTAGGTACTTTGTTAGGTTTGAAATTTGTCTACTTTAGGAAGTACAGGTTGTTTTGGAGACAATGACATCTCATTGTGGATGGATACATATATTTCTTTCAGTTTTCCTATGATTTTTCTTTTCTAGGACCTATCTTCTTCTAGTTCTCCATATTTATGTATAGCAGTGCAGTACTTTTCATGGATTCTTAGATATAATACTGGACTAAGTTGGGGATCCAATGCTTTGATTGTTAAGATCGTTTTTCCTTTGTAATAGCAGTCGTGGATTATGTATTTATGTTGAAAATTACAAATTAAAGAACTCTCAAAATCTGATATTGGGATGAATTATTGGTTTAAAGAGATTGAAGTGTTTAATTTAATCCGGAGAATAAAGTTGTTTGGACATACTACAGATAAAAATGACAGAAAGCGTTACCAATGATCAGATGACAGCACTGCATTGACTAATTTAAATTTGTGTTGTGTCCAACATCAAATGAATGCTCTGTCAAAAAATCGTAGAAGACATTTGTACATGTAGCATTTCTCTAATTCAGAATGGGAGATTGAGCGGTTACCATCGACCATGTTAGTAGATGTGCCTCAAATTAATTCTTTTTCACACTCATCCATATATAAAGTGGGTGCTCCATGCGAATGAATAATATTACCACCTTTTTAACTTGCTATAAAATGCAAAGGAATATGTTGGTTTTTTTTTTTCACTTGGTATTCTCCTCGTAGAGCTATTGTTACTTTTCTAAGGTTAACCAGATATATTGATTATGTACTGCTAATATCAAATTTGTTTATACTTTGGACAATTTAGCTTTTGTTTCTCGTCTGAAGCCTTTGTTTTCAAGCATTGTACTTTAAAATGCATCCTCATAAGTTTCATCAGAACTTTTCTCCATTTCTCAGATCAGAAACTGAGGTCATTTACATTTTCATTGTAGTCGTACATGAAGGAAGGAAATTTTGTGCAAGGTATTCCGCTGTTTTCTTCTCGATTCCTCTCCCAAGCGGCCAATGTTGCTTGCGGATTGTGAATTCTCTTAATGTTTAAATCATGGAATCTTGAATAGCTCATCAGGTTTACAGTCTGTTTACAATCCAGTGATTCTTGATTCATTTACCAGATTCTTTCTTGATTTTTTTTCCTTCGGTGGACAATTGCTAAAAAGAAACAAAAATTGATTCAGATTTGAACAATAAAACTGGTGCCATAAAAAAAATAATGACAAAACGGAAATTAATGCAGCTGATATAGAATCATCATTCACATAGGTGCAAGTAGTTAAAGCAAATTTGAGTAAAAAAGGGGGTGCAATTTAACGGTTAAATGAATTCATCTTAGAAGGGAACAAGCCAAAAGTGATCCAAAGAGTAGGACTAATAGGGTTTGGAAGTTTTAAAAATATAGGGTGAGGACAGGCGCATGCTAGAATTTGCTGTTTTTATGCATTGTAATTGTGATGTAAAGTGGTCCAAAATCCCATTTTGTTACCAATAATGCATTCTGTCTGCATAAGTGGCTCGTCCCCTCCTTTTTTTTTTCTTCTATATTCCTTTTGGATGGTCAAATTTTGTGGCGGCAGTGCCCTATTGCATCATATGCATGATCCGTGAACACACAGTAAACCTTGAGGGTTCATTTGGATGAAACGTTCAATTACAATAACTTTTTTAATATCGTCTATTCCAATTCAATTCAGTTAACCATACACGTTATAGTGACAATATTTGGTAGAGTGACTAGACGAATTTAAAAATAATCAAATGATGATATGGGAAGTATAATCAATTATTGCTCGTAAATTTTTTTTTTATCGTGTTACGACAAGATTGATCATGCATCTCTTTAGATTTAGCTTAGTCAGCTATTTGATTGTTCGTGCGAACAATATGTTTGTGTAGCCATCGTTTTGCAACTTGCTCACAGACAAAGTCCCTGTTTGGTACACATTAAAATTTTAATTCTCATTCTTTTACTCATTTTCAACAACACATTTTCAATAAAATAATATTTTTCATCACATCAATAATTTTTCTTTTTTTCAACCACACATTCTCCATCAATCTACTATTTCAGAGTACATTCTACCAAAATAATGTGACTGAAACACACCCAAAATAAAAGTTCATAATGAGGTGTTACATTTGTGAACGGAATAACAAAATTAGCACATCAGTATGTCACACTTGCGTTATGAGTGATTGATATGCCATGTTCTCGAAGCAAGTGGGTTATGATTGCCCGGTATTTAGCTTCAATTTAGGATCTAGCCACTTATTGATTCTTGGAACTCCATCAGCAGGGATTAGCAACAAAGAAGATAACATATGCAAAAGTTGAGATTTTATTGTCGGAATTGCCAAATTATCAACCCCTTCATGGACTTAGAATTTATCACACACTACTTCAAATTTCACAGGTGAATCTCTTGCAGTTCGC
>CAIGRR010022078.1:0-10954 GCA_903798365.1 Fraxinus sp. 1973-6204
GGCTGCAATAGAAGGAGCTGAAAAATGATGTTTTAGCCCTATGAAATGCGCGTACTTGCTTAAACGGTCAACCACGACTAAGATCGAATCAAACCCGTCGGACTTTGGCAGCCCCTCCACAAAATCCATTGAGATATCTTCCCAAACCTTGTCCGGAATAGGTAGAGGCTGGAGCATTCCAGCCGGTGCCAAGGTCGAATACTTGTGCTGTTGGCAAACTGTGCAGGCAGCCACATAAGCCTTGATATCCCGTCTCATCCCCTTCCAGAAGAAGGTTTCAACCACCTTTCGATAGGTCTTAAGGAAGCCTCCATGTCCCCCGATCTTACTATCGTTGCCCTCATGTAAGGCCATTTGAACCCAAGGGGAATCCTTTGGCAATACAAGTTTGTTGTTGTAAAGAAGGTGACCCTGAAGAAGAGAATACCCAGGAGAGACTGATTGACCCTTGTGTAGTGCAGTGCAAATCGCACCCAATTCGGTATCCTCTGCCACAGCCTTTTGAAGCTCATCTAATTTCATGGAATTTGGGACACTTATGGCCATTAGTGAGACTGACGCATCCACGCGTGATAGTGCATCAGCTGCCTTATTTTCGAGCCCTGCCTTGTACTCGATGTCAAAGTCGAATCCCAGCAACTTGGTCAGCCAACGTTGGTATTCTGGGTTGATTTCCCTTTGCTCCAGCAGAAATTTGAGGCTACGCTGATCCGTTCTTACCACAAACCGCCGACCCAATAAATAGTGTCTCCATTTCTGTATTGCAAAAACTATGGCCATGAGTTCCCTTTCATAAACAGACTTGCTCCTAGCCCTGGAGGGAAGAACCTGACTGAAGAACGCAATTGGCCGGTGATTTTGCATAAGGACCGCACCTAACCCATTCCCCGATGCATCCGTTTCCACAATAAATGGCTGGCTAAAATCTGGTAGTGCTAATACCGGTACAGTGATAATAGCTTCCTTCAGCTTCAGGAAAGCTTCTTCAGCCTCTGCATTCCATCCGAAGCTGTTTTTTTTTAGTTGTTGAGTTAATGGCCAAGCCGTGCCTCCATATGATTTAACAAACCGCCTATAGTATCCGGTCAGTCCCAAGAATCCCCTTAGCTCTTTCATAGACTTGGGTCTAGGCCAATTCCGCATCGCTGCGACCTTAGACTCATCAGCTGCTACTCCAGACGCGGAAATAATGTGCCCCAGGTAGTCTAACTCCTGTTGTCCGAACAAGCATTTTTTTTTATTGCATACAACTGATTCTCCAGCAAAACGTTTAACACCTCAGTCAAATGGTCCATGTGTTCCTCCACTGTTCGACTGTACACCAGGATGTCATCAAAGAATACCAAGACAAACTTTCGGAGGTAGTTACGGAAAATCTGGTTCATGAGAGATTGAAAAGTTGCTGGAGCATTCGTCAAGCCGAACGGCATCACAAGGAACTCATAGTGCCCCTTATGAGTTCGGAAAGCTGTCTTGGGAACATCCTCCGGTCGCACTCTGATCTGATGATAACCGGACTTCAGGTCTATTTTTGAGAATACGGTGGCCCCATTCAGCTCGTCCAGTAACTCGTCGATCACAGGTATCGGAAATTTATCGGGCACGGTGACCTTATTCAAGGCTCGATAATCGACACAAAACCTCCAGCTCCCGTCTTTCTTCTTTACTAACAACACTGGACTTGAAAAAGGACTGATACTTTGTTGTATAAGACCTGCTGCTAACATCTCTCAGACTAGCCTTTCTATCTCATTTTTCTGGAAATGGGGGTAACGATAGGGTCTTACACTGACAGGGGCGGTTCCAGGATGCAGGGTAATCGCGTGATCCTGACTCCTCGATGGGGGAAGATTTTTTGGCTCCTCAAAGAGGACAGCAAATTGTTTCAACACCTCTGAAATGAGCTCAGGAGGATCCTGTCCCGTTGTTGTAGCCGTTGTTGTAGCCTGTACCATAATATTACTCAGCTCTAGTAATGCTCCACCTCCCTGTGCCTTGAGAGCCTTCAACATCGCCTTCATAGATACCGAAGTCCTGCTCAAACTAGAGTCCCCTTTTAGTGTGACCTTCATGCCTGACATTACGAAAGTCATTGTGAGGTTCTGCCAATTGACCTGCATTTCACCGAGCGTGCGCAACCATTGCATACCCAAAATAACGTCTGAACTTCCCAATTCCAATGGTAGAAAATCATCTTTCACGATTACGTTTTGCAGCTGAAGTTTCACCCCCTTGCAGACACCTTCCCCTTTCACAGTGAATCCAGTCCTCATAATCACTCCATATCCCGTAGTTCCAGACAGTGGAAGGCCCAGTTGCCTGACTACCTCTACGGCAATGAAATTATGAGAGGCCCCACAATCAATTAAAACTATTACCTCCTTCGACCCGATGACCCCTTTCATTTTCATGGTGTCCGGTGCGGTCAGCCCCACGACCGAGTTAATGGAGAGTTCCACCGTCGAGCCCATTGCTGCCACATCCTCGCCATCTACCCCAAAACACTCGCCGACCTCGCCGGTACAATCGCCGGCCGAATCGTGGCTCGAATCGAGCAACTCCCCTCCGTCGCTGTCCGTTTCTCGAACCACCATCACATGGAGCGCCCTATTTTTACACTGATGGCCAAAAGTGAATTTCTCATCACATTTGTAGCATAAACCTTTTTCCCTCCTTGCCTGTAACTCTGCATCGGTTAGCCTCTTGAAAGGGACGATGGATTTTGGTGGAGGACTGGTGCGATTTGGCATTAAGCTCACAGGTACCGTGGTCTTCTAGAATGGTGTAATAGACTGGGCTGTGTTGTGATTAAAAACACTTGATGGGCTCCTGAAACGAGTTGGGCCGGACAGAGGTGGGCTAATTGCAACACCAAATTTTTTTCCTCCACTTTTTGGGCCACTTCCATTATTCGGTCCAAGCCCAGGGGATTTAGTAACAGGACCTCAGCCTGTATGCTGGGATTGAGCCCGTTAATAAAGTTACACTCTATGATCTCCTCTGAAACATTCAGTAGCGGAGATGCCAGCCTCTCAAACTGCCGGCGGTACTCTTTAACGGTTGTAGTCTGACGGAGAGCCAGAAACTGAGCACAAAGAGATCCTTCCTGTGAGGGACGAAAGCGGCGGAGCAGACTGAGCTTCAGATCCTCCCAATCTTTCATGAGGCGACGGCGCTCCTGCCATTGGAACCACGCTAGGGCTTCACCATCCAAGCATATTGCATCCGCTTCCCATTTTTCCTCCTCTGTCATACGGTTAACACTAAAGTAGCGTTCCACCCGGAAGACCCAACCATCGGGGTCGCTGCCGTCAAATACCGGCATGTCTAGTCGCCGGATCCATGAATCAGACCTCCATCCCTTGTCAATTCCACTAGTTCCACTTCCCCCGACACTTGTCTGTGCTTCCCCCACATTAGGTGTCATCTCCGGTGATTGCACAGGTGCCCCCCGCTTCTCCTTCCTGTCCCCCTCCTGCGTTTCCCACGCTCGCATCAGCATATCGAGCTTCTCCCTCAATTCTGCCCTCAGAGCTCCCAATTCGGACTGTATGGAAGCGTGATTGTCTGCTACATGCTGTTCCAGTGCTCTGACTCTATCACCGAGTGTCATGATTGCAAAGTTGGATCTAAGGCTCTGATACCAATTCGATAAGAATAGCTGTGAACTGTAAGCAAAGAAAAAGAGAGAAGGTACTGAAGAAGGTTTTTGTGGGAATTTTCTGTAGTATATTTACTCAACAAAGGGAAATAACATGCAACAAAGAACAATGAAATAGCACTCAGCACGCCAGGCTGATCACACCACTTTCACTCATTAATTTCCTACCCCCTTAACCCCCCCTTACAATTTATTTATATCCCCTCATTCCCCAAACGACCCCTAACTAAATGGATAACAACTCTAACAGAATTAAGTGACTCAGCTGAATCTGGAAGCTCCTATTGTGCCTGGCTGTCAATGGCTTGGCCCCCACGTGCCTTGTTGGATTTCTGGCGCCTGGAATATGTGAATTGAACTGGGGGTCTATCAGTGTTCTAGTTTAGGTCACTTGGGTTTCTTGTCCTTTGTTTGGTCAGGAGTCCTTATGTTTCAACAGGAAGCTAGGTTCATAGTTTGGTTTCTACTCTACTCACTCAACATAAGTACCTGATTTTATCTGATCTTTCCTTCCTTTATGTGAGTTATTTCTTATTTCATTTTAAAAGAGCTTTTGGAAATTTATGAAGGTCAAATTTGTCAAATCAAATAATTTCAACGACTGAAGTTGCTATATAGGACTGGATTTTTATCATCAGTTGATGTGACCTAGGATTTTTCTTAAGATATTGGTGGCAGCAAACATTTTTCTGGCATTGACTTAATATGTGATGATGATGTCTGCTAAACTCGTCTTGTAGAACCATTTCCTATGGGTTCATTTCTCTTAAAAAGAAAATATATGGAATTTTTTTAAATAAAGGTTGACAAGTATAGGGACATGTCCCTTTTTAGAATACTAGAGTTCTAACCTTGCATTTTTTATAGGAGATTCTTGATATGCCCAATCTTAAGAGTCGTCAAAGCCTGTTAGGTTGATTGATGTATAACTTTGGAACGGAGATTTGGAATACTAAACCTGAGATATGGTGGAGTTTCTGGATCACATGTTGTATTCTTCTTATTATTTTGATTTAATTTTTTTTTTGACATAAATTAATCTTGTTTCTTGAATTGATCCAGGGCTTCAGGAAAACAGATACAGATCGCTGGGAATTTGCAAACGAGGCATTTGTCAAAGGCCAGAAGCATTTACTGAAGAACATTGCTCGAAGAAAGCAGCCTCAGGGTGTAGTACAAAGAAAATCTTCTCAAAAAACTTCTCAACTGAAAGAGATAGAGCACTCTCTTGCGCCCGAAGAAGAGAAGAGACTTGCACTGTGGAAGGAAGTCGAAAATCTTAAGGCTGATAAGAATGCTCTCATGCAGGAGTTGAAAAAACTAAGGCAACACCAGCAGACCTCACAGACTAAGTTAGTCCTCTTGAGAGACCAACTTAAAGGTATGGAGAAGAACCAACAGCAGATGCTTTCTTTCATAGTGATGGCTATGCAAAATCCTGGATTTCTGGTCCAGTTATTACAGCCAAAAGAAAATACCTGGCGAATGCCTGAATCTGGAAATAATTTACTGAGTGAAGTTACGGATGATTGTGAACCTGTTCCTTCTGACGGAATGATAGTTAGGTATCAGCCACCAACAGAAGGAGACAAGGCGCCTGCATCTACCACGCCATTGTTAAATTTTGAAGACATAATGGAATTTGATCTTTCTTCCGAGGAAATGAGAGATCTTCTCGGGGATGTTGATCTTTTGTCAGGATCATTGGATGAAAAACACCCCCCTTACGAAAATTATGGCCAGCTTATTCTTCCAGATATATCTGGTGATGATTATATGCTCGAGCAACTTCTTTTATCCAGTCCATCGATAGAAAATGAACAAGCTGCCAAGCTTGATGAGGGCAACAATGAATGTCAAAATAAGAACATGGATTCTTCAGAGTTTCAAAGCCTACTTGATAACTCTGAGAGCATGAAAGTCTTAACTAAACAAATGGGATTTCTAATATCAGATAGCAGCCGAAGATATTGAGGTTTACTTCAAGCCACAAGCCATTGCCAAGGAATGTATTTTTGAAAGATTCACAATACATTTTGGTGTCTTTTGAAAGGCTGGACAACAGGCATTTTGGCTTTAATGAATCCAATTATGCTTGGTTATTGTCCATTTGAGTATAAGTTATTTCTATTCTGATTATTTTGCTTAATACAGAATGCATGAAGAAACCAACACAATAATGGAGAATGTACGGTTATATTACTCGTTATACATCCTGGTGCTTTTCTTTTTTTTTCTCCCTTCTGAAGCCTCGGAGTTTCCTTTCTTGCACATACTGACATACATGAGCTTGATGATGTTAATTCTTCCACCAAATCTCAAGAAGACGATGACCAGTTTTTTTTGGTCTTGAGCATGTTTGCTAATTCGAGTTTTTGTTCGGTGCTGGGGAAATTAAATGGCCCGTCTAACATTTGCAATTTTCACCTGTCCCCAAATTTTCTCCCTGCTTCCCCTTCCCATCTCTAGCTTCCATGCACATGCACGCCACTTATCACAATAATCGGTGAGAAGGTTTTTTTAGAAAATTTGTCATGGATGCATGTATTAATCGAAAATAAGATTTAGTTAGCTATTGTATCAGTTTTAGGGCAACAATATTAAGCGTCAAGACGTATTTGATTGAATATGTTTTAAGTTGTGGAATCTAATTTATTGTCAATTCTAATTATTATCACTCCTAATTATTGAAGATAGGAGTGCGACTCTCTTATAAATCTTTTTTTTTTAATTATTATTATAGTGAATTACTGCAGCGGTGGGATACATGATCTCTCATTAAAGCGAATATGTATAAATCTTGCGTGTTTATTTTTCTTTCTTCGAATTGATTACTCTCGATAGAATAGAATTATGGTTTATAATTTTCAACAGAATATACCTATTTGAATCAAGTATTGGACTTCCTGCATTCACTCTCGGAAGGGCATCGACTTTAAGGATAGGCAAATTATAATCATCCCAAACCGCCAAAATAAACCGACTCGGTTCAGTTTTGAGGAGCATTGGTTTGGTTTTGAGGTTTGCTTGGACCAACCCAAAAATTTCAATTCAAGTCAGTTTATTCATCTTGTCAGTTCAGTTTCAGATTAAGATTTCACCTAACTTGAATTGTCTGTTTAGTCAAGTCGATTTATTAATCTTGTCCGTACGATTTCGGGTTGGGTGAAGAACCGTCGATTCAATTATTGGGTTGTCTAAACTCAACTCGACTAGTGTCCACTCCTAATCAACTTTGTGATTATTTGTCAAAGTCAAGACGACAAATGATTAATTAACGATGGGCAAACATTCTCGTTATCAGAGATTAGCAATTGCAATAGTGAATGCACTTTGAAATGCTGTCTTTTGGATTTTGCTTATCCAGTCCCAGCTCAAACCTGCAAAGTTGTGTCAATGACCAAATAGGGGTAGAGTTGACACTAGTTGGAAAATATCGAAAATAAAGATTTTTTTTTTTCCTTAAAATAAATCAATTTTAGGGTTAGATTTGGTCTGAATTACCACAAAATTACACATTGTTACATATCTTAGTTTTCGAACACTTGGAACAAATTTATATCCAATTCCCCCTCTCTATTAATTTAGAGGTAGAAATTTATTCATATTCGTAGATGTCTTTGACAAATATAAATTTTGAATGAAGCCTAAAAAGTAAGGTTACGAGTCTCTAAATTATTTAAATATTTGAATTTGGTCATAAAACCATCGATGTGAATGATGTTAAATTCTTAGACATTTTGACCCTCCAACTTCATATTGACGGTTTCAATTACGCCTAATTTATACATTACAGATCCGAAATTTAATAATCAAAAAGTTGAGTACCCATAACTATATTGGGCAGCTCAGCTTTAACTTTTTTTATTTTTATTTCGAGAAAAGCAGAAAGTTCAACTAAAAGATAAAATAATAATTTTTTGCTGTATCGTGATTCCTTCTTGGTATATGTAATCCAGCAAACTAAACAACAAAATTTGGCTACTACACTATGAACAAGACATGTGGATGCCACACTTCCCTACCGCACTTTATGCATTCTACGCGTGTGTATGATACGACAATTTTATTTTAGAACTGGACTGGACTGGATCGGACCAATATTTATTATCATGTGATTTGCAGTATCAAAATCGGTTAAGAGGAGTGTTCTCAACTGAAATTGTGACGGATTTTAAAAATCTTTCTAAATTTATGCGTTTTCAATTGAAATTTTAATGGATTTTAATTAAATTTATTAAAATTTAGGTGTCCCAAGTGAAAGTTAATGAAATCCTTCAAAATTTAGGTAAGATAATTCTTGGTGTACAAAATAGGGTACAAAATGGTGTCCAAAATTGCCAAATGACGGCCCCCTATTGGTGGGGCGCCGGGCCCGCCAGGCGCCCCCCCAATAGGGAGCCTCCATTTGGCAATTTTGGATACCCTTTTGTAACCCATTTTGTACCTGTAGCACAACTCATTTAGGTATTCTCAATCATTAGTTAGTAGATTTGTAAAGATTTTATTAATGGATAGATTTTAAAAGATTTGAATGGATTTCAAGCTTAAAAATACATATAATCAAATCTTTTGAAATTTTACTATATTTAATGAAATTCTTTTGAAATTTGTGAAAATCTATTCAAATCAACGAAATTCATTAAAATTTATAACATTTTAAAATTCATCAAAATTCTTAGTTGAGGACGCNATATAATCAAATCTTTTGAAATTTTACTATATTTAATGAAATTCTTTTGAAATTTGTGAAAATCTATTCAAATCAACGAAATTCATTAAAATTTATAACATTTTAAAATTCATCAAAATTCTTAGTTGAGGACGCCCCCATAAAGCTGAAGCAGATGCACCTGCACCAATAACTACTTTTTCTAGCCCGTGACTGAGTTGGGCAATCACCTTTTTAATTAAAAATTTAATAGATGGTTCGGCCAATAAACATTATTATTATTATTTTAGTTTCTCAGAAATGTGATAGAAAGGACTTGTGTTTCGAACAATGTATTAAACCCTGGATTGTTCCGAAGGTTCAATTGTAAAACTAGTGTCTCGACCGTTCGGGCTACTTTGTTACAGTGGTTTCCAATCAACTCGATAAAAATCTAAAATCTAGCCAGGTTTTCATGACCCCAAGCTGGAAGGGCTAAGAAAAAAGTAACGATATTGTTTATGATGCTACTGCAAAGTTAGATCTATTAAAGCAAATGTCTCAAATCTATAAAATAAACTTAACAGAGATAAAACTGTTAGCCTGTTTCCTTCTTTTATAGGTTTTCTTTTAATATATAATTTTGTGTATTTCATTGCTCAATATATTATTTATTTTTCCTCTCTCTTTCTTCTTCTTCTTCTTCGCTTTTCTTATCTTTGAATTGATTCAGTGTATTGATTCAAGGTAGCTCATATTATTAACAAAAACAAGATATTCTCAAGGTCAAAGAAAAACTTGAAACAAGATTGTCCCAGAAAAAGCTCGAGTACCTAGAATGCAATGTAAATCCTAATCCTATCCTTGAACAGCTTTGGCCATGCCAAAAGCAGCAGCAGATGCAATAGCTCCAATTAGTGCAGTTTGTAGAGCGCTCCTAATTGGCTTATTCCCAGTGTAGTAACCTTTTGCGTAACCAAATATTAGCAATGCCAATAGAGTTAACACTACAGAGGCAATCATAGCTTTTCTTGCAATTGGAATGAAAATGTAGGGAATTATTGGCACCATTCCACCCACAATGTAAGCAATTGCAATTGTAAATGCACTTTGAAGTGCTCTCTTTGGATTTGGCTTCTCCAATCCCAGCTCAAACCTGCACTTGTAGATAAAGTTACCGAAAATAAAGATCATCGAGTTCAAGGGAGTTTTATCACACAAGTTTATAGTACAAGAGTATGTTTCATATGGAGTGTTAGATAGTAACGCACGTGACAATATACAAGATTTTAATTTAATTTTCTTTCAACGGTGTTAAAAAAATTGGGATTATTCATCATAAATTGTGATAATCACTAGAATAGGTAGTTATGCGCTCGTCCAATGCAAGAAAATGAATCACAATTCCATTAGACAATGAATCAGTGAGTTCGCTATCATCTAAATCGGCAATAATCACTATTAATGATGAATAGAATTACGAACGGAGAAAGGTAGAGGCTTACTCGTTGTACTTGCCACCTACGCGTATATATTTGCAAGTACGTAGAGCGTTTAATCATTAAGCCTCGAAACAATTTTTTTTGTCTCTCAGTGGACAATCTACTGAAAATGTCAATCGGTCGTGAGCTTCAAATCAGACCTACACCCCCCTTGGGTAATAAGATTTGTGCCATTATAATACATATCCACTATACATCCTTTTGGGAGTGGGAAATCCTACCTAGTAGTAAGGATCTTGTGGGATCTCGACCCACTTATATCCATGCGATTCTTTAATTCTAATTTTGAAGAATTAGTGGATTGCAGATATGTTCAGTAAGATTTTGTCAATCATGAGAGTTGAATAAAATTAGTATAATGTTTTCTATTTAAAAAAGGTGTTTCCAAGTAACTTTTAAGTTTAGCCAAACACGATAAACTTAGTGTTTCCAAGTAACTTTTAAGTTTAGCCAAACACGATAAACTTACTTCATCATAAAGTCCAGCCATGCCTGCGGATTCTTCCTCAGAGCATTCACTACTGGCGTGTATTCATGCGGCTGAACCCCATATTCAGATAGTATCTCTGCAACCTCAGCAGCTTCTGCATATTTCCAAAAAAAAAAATGGTGTCAATTATAATTAGACATCAATGAAACTCACATTCGCCTCTTCTAGAAGCTCGATGATTCAGATAGATTTTTTTATTTGTCGATGATGGTGCGTTTTTTCCTTTTGTTTTTGTGAGAAAGGGCAACATGGAGAACCAAAAACTCTTCATATGTATGTCTAGTATAAGAGAAGCCCATCTCACCTGTATCGGGCACATCATTGATCTCTTCCTCTTCTCTTTTCATTTCTCTCATATAATGATCTGCCTCACTTTTAGCAGCAAGATACCTGAATTTCATACGACACAAATTCATATTATACTAGGAAATAAAAAAATGAATTATAATGTTAATGAGGCTAAATCCGAGAGTTTACCCTCCAAGTCCCATGGAGATGGCTCCGGCAGCTACCTCGGCTATGCCGGCGGTGAGAATTATGGAGGACGATGCATTGGCGCCGGACAGACCGGCCGCAAGCGCAAAAGGTACGGTAAGGCCGTCGGAAACACCGATGATTACGTCACGAACAATTTCTCCAGCAGTGAAGTG
>CAIGRR010022089.1:0-11223 GCA_903798365.1 Fraxinus sp. 1973-6204
GACTTTTATGCATAACAAGCCTAAACAAAATCTTAAATAATATTCATATTTTGCCACGATATTCATGATTGCTATTTCGCGTAATAGGCATGCTTTCATAAGTGAGATGACATGAATACTTAAAGTGCATATATACCTGGTTCAAGGAAGTCGAGCCATGGAGGATGACATAGTGGCTAGTGACTTAGAACAACTTAATTCTCATTTTAAATATCAACTTATTTAAAAAAAAAAAACTCATCATAATTATTGGACTCAAACTAAGCCTATGTTTGACACCCATTTTGGGTAAAAAATTGGTTTTTGAATAGTGATTGATGGAAGAATGTGTGGTTAAAAAGTAAGGAGAATTTTTGGGTTTATGTGTAATATTATTTTATTGATAGAATGTGTGGTTGAAATGAAGAATGAGAATGAGAATGAAAAAAAAATNTGGGTAAAAAATTGGTTTTTGAATAGTGATTGATGGAAGAATGTGTGGTTAAAAAGTAAGGAGAATTTTTGGGTTTATGTGTAATATTATTTTATTGATAGAATGTGTGGTTGAAATGAAGAAAGAGAAAAAGAATGAGAATGAGAATGGAAAAAAAATGGGTGTCAAGCATAGGCTTATTCTTGGACTAAAGGCTTTATGTAGTATATAAACCAATTCAAAAATGCACTCTTATAATATCAAATAAAAACCTCAATACCATATCAAATAAAAGCCAAAATTCCACACATATTCTACACAAAATGGTTCAGCCCATTAATAGGAACAATTAATTTTTTTTGTAACAGAAAATTCGAAAAGTTCAAAATTTTGAAAATATATGTTAAGTCTACAGAATCAATTTAAAAAAAAAAAACTCTTAGCTCTCATACCGACTGTGACGACCCGACCTTGACTATTCGAGTGTCACTAAACAAAATTCGATTTTTTTCATAGGAACTTCAATAGTAACAAGAAACGGTTTTACTCATTAAGTAAATAAAAAAAAGCGATTTTTAACTTCAATCATTAATTGCGAAATCTTAATATTAAAGAATATTGCATTGACGTAAAACATAATCTAAATAATGTCTTTAAAAAATAAAACTTGAAAGTTTTGTTTCAAATACAATATAATTTATTAATCCTAACCCGTTGCCATCTCCACGTTGACTATCTCGAACCATTAATTGCCTTAAATGGGAAATATCATAGAATAAGATTTATAAAACCTCAATAAGTACGCCACAAATTATTATGGTGTATAACTTAAAGGAGCGTGATAATCATAATCAACATAATGGAGACACAAGAATTTTACCCAACATAGGTGGTAAGAATTCTTATGTGTAGCGCTACTAAACTCCGATCCCCTTAACATAATCATAATCATATTGTACCATATGGGACCCATAATAATTTTCTTGAAACATAATAATTCAAACATAGGTAGCGTACTTACCGTGAAATTTAAAAGAAAGAGTAATAGAGACTGAATATAATTGCTTGATCCCTCTTACAATTTCCATGTAGGCTATGTGCGTGTATATGTGTATATTATTTGGACTAAAAAAATAATAGTAAATGGTAGCATGTGAATGTGAACGAGGGGCTTAAATAGAACAAGACTAAACATGCATCATTAGGGAAAAACTCATGACAGTGGAAAGGCTATTAATTTTAGCATTGAAAATTGTTCCTTGAATTCGTGAAATGAGCAAGAATCTCTCCCTCGTTCCTCATGTGAATACTACATTTTATATACAAATGCATTCACACTGCACATTACCTTATGTTTGGTCCATTATGAATATGACAAAAACATATATCAAGGATTTTTATATAAGGGTTTGACCAAGCATATAACCCTTTTTTAAAGAGCAAAACTTGTGGGAATTGGCATTTATACTAAGTTTGCTACAAGATCCTAGAAGATGGATTAATCCTCAAATGAGCCCCTAAATTTTCAATTCTCATAATTAGACCTAGAAATTCGGGTGTGGGTGTTGTAAGTGGAGGAGATGATTGAGCGATAAGAGAATACGGAAGGTCTATTAATGACTCATACTTCAAGAGAAAAGAAAAGAGGAGAACCTGAATTTCCAGTGGGTGGCCATGAATACCCATGCGACGATCTATCATGCACGAACCATCTGTCACTAACAGAGTTGGAAACATGTCAAAACCATCTGCCAAACAAAGCTTTAATATCATCTTGATTCCAGTTTGCACATCAATTCTTTCCTGAACTGAAGTGTCTCCAGAGCATTTTCCATATGCCCGTAATAATATGATCCACCACAAACCTGGGAAACAAACTCATGATGTTATTTATATATGTTAAAATATTCACAATGCGCAGATCAACAAATCATCAACTAACCAGAATCAACTGGTGCCACCCGACCAATTGCTGCCTCACCAAAGTCGGGATCTAAGACCTCTTCAGTTGCATCCTCATCACCATCAAGTGGAACTGTACGCACTTTGAAGCTCGCTGGCATCAATCCTTGTCCAGGACTATGGCAATCCATGGTTTTCTCCCAGCTCTGATGAGACCACGAAAGAGGTTTAACAAAATGATAGTATATATAAATTGGAAATACATGCAATTTTATAAACGTCATTACCCTAGCAAAATCTTTCATATTATCTACGTAATGCAAGTCAAAAATTATTTTCAATTCAATTTCTCATTTATTATTAACCATACCTTGCAGAAGGGTTGGGGAAAAGATGGATGCTAAATGCTTAATTTCTTACGACATTATTCTTCTAGAAGCAAAAAGAAGAAAAATGAGAAACTACGCGCATGCTACTGTTAAGTATGAATTTAACCTGATTCAAAAGCTTTGCACTTACTACATAGAGGTATTTATATATAAATCAGAGTAACAAAACAAAGAACCTGTGTATAAAAGTATATCAGCAGGGAAACTAAAAAATATGCCCTGACATGTTAAAACTTATTATGCACCGACACGATACATGTCGAATAGGCCGACACGCGATTTCTAAAAAAAGTACCGACAAGACACGTCATTGACACGTTGATTAAATTCTTTATTTATACAGTATAAATTTAATTTTATACTTGTTATTAATTTTTCTTGTAGAAATATTTTAAACATGAGTATATATTTGTTACTTGTTAAAAACTTTGAATTAACAATATATAATATTTCTAATATAAAAAGAAAAATGATTATGGTAGAATATCCGAGAAGTGTCGGTATCGACTCGTGTCCGACGGACACGCTACCCTAATTGAAGTGTCGGTGCTACAGAGGTTAAAACGGTATCAACCATCGCGTATCATGTAATGATGCATGCTAGGATGAACAGTGACAAACAAGAAAACAACCACTGTGCATACAGATACATGTTATGCTGAAAAGATGGTTCTTAAAGATAGAAATCAAGTTATAATTTGTTATCCAGATATAAAATGGCACAAAAATGTAGCCCCTAAGGAATTATTTACTTGCTTTAAGTTCAATTTAATAATTTAAACAAAAATATTCCATACAGAATATGTACCTAAATGTTAACAAACCACACAACTGATGCAAATATGTATGTTTCAGGATGAACACCTGCAACTGAAGAGTGTGAAGGATGAAGTTCCGAACGATTTCGTAGTCTCCTTTTAATAGGAAAGCAATCCCAGACGGTATGAAATCACGGATAAACACTTGATCATAGTTGAGTGTGTTTGAGTTACTTGGATCATTGGCAGCAATGGTGCCAACTGGATTGCCACAATAATAGACAATGGACGCACGCAACAAAGTCCATGCTTCATCCTCAATAGAATTTGCCCCAAATATATTTGATGTAGGAGCTGTCAACCCATCATCTGATAAAAGATTTCCATTTTCATTTTTTAAAGGCTGATTGACCAGACCATTCACCAATCTCCCACTTCCATCTTCTAGAAAAGCCTCCCTATTATTTTCAGCATGGCTGCATTTGCAACGAAAGGACTCTGACTGGGTTTTTTTCTTCTCTCCTTTAAAAAGACCATCTAAATTTCTTATTACATGGTTTCGAATGTAACTCCCATCATGTCTATCCCTTCTACTTTTGATGCAATTTATAGAAGAAAACTTCAACCTCAAATTTGTGTGGAACTGCGGTGCAAATGTTCCAGACAGAATTTGCAGGGCTGCTTCTGAAGCACCCATGACAATATGAATTCAGAATTTAGTAATCCCCCTGGTTAAAAGATGGATGGCTGTACCTATAAAACTCAAAATTCAATCTATAAGTTATATTAACATATACAAATGAATAAAAGTGTTTAAACTCGAACGAAAACTTCACCATCATACTGATGCTAAACTAAAAGATCACGAGTTATGTTAAGTAAATTAACAAAACCACCTAGAAACAATTGATATATTTGATTTCAAAGGAGACTACAATTAATATATTTCAACATTTAAACCCTTTTAGAGTCACTAAAAAAAAAAAAAGGAACGACAAATGATAAATCTGACGTGAAAATATAAAATATAAAATAAAAAACGAAAAACTAAGAATTCATTTGCTCACGTGATTTATGAAGTTGAGTTTAATCGCAGGATGANAAAAAAAAAGGAACGACAAATGATCAATCTGACGTGAAAATATCAAATATGAAATAAAACACGAAAAACTAAGAATTCATTTGCTCACGTGATTTATGAAGTTGAGTTTAATCGCAGGATGATTTCTGAATTCTTCACGAGAAATTATGGGTTTAAGGACGCTGCGAGGGTCCACTGGCTGTGGGCGGTGGTGCTCTACGACAGAGAAGCTCAGCCCCGGTGGAATGAAGAAATAGATAGGTTTATCGTTTTTCAATAATACCCACTGTATGTAATGACACGTGGGTCTTGATTGGTCAGCCCTAGGACTGATACATATTTGGGTAAAGCACACAGCACCACTTGGCAAGCTTATTGAATAACTGAGTATGAAAGTGAAAAAAAAAATATAATAAAAAAAAATTCAATTATTTGTGGATTTTGGAAGTCGCAAGTTGATTTTTGTTTCCAACGATTCTCTCCTGGAGTTTCTGTGAAAAGTTACTTTTCAATAAATGAATGATTGATAAATAAATAATATTTATAAATTTTATAAAATATACTATTAAAATTAAAGTTTGATTTCGAAAAGTAATTTTTAATTTAAAAAAAGAAGAAGAAGAAGAAGCCCAAGTTAAAAGGTATTTTTCCAATAATAATTGATAAAGTGTGTGTTCGGTCGTGTTTAAAATTCAATTAAAATTGAAAATATAACCTTTATTGGATCTTATTAGTCTAATAAAAATAAAAAATAACGACTACTTTTTTAATTTTAATCTGATTTTAATCTCTACCGAACACACCCTAAGATAGACTTATTTCCATGTCCGCATATTAAGAAAACATAAATGAAAGTACTTCATTTGTCTAATTTATATAGATTGATTTTGTTTTTCACATAGATTAAAAATATTTATTTAATGTTATTTAAAAAATAATTTTTGCCAAAGATTTTCCTAATTTACCTTTATTTAAATATCAACAACTAGTAGTAAATTATTGTTGGGGTAGTAAATAAATTTAATGATTTAATTTTCAAAAAGTAGATATTTTTACATTTGTACAATTTCTAAATTAAGTGGGGAACATTAGTTATAACTAGACAAATAAGAGTATATTAGTAAACGAATAGAGCAAAACATTCTCAATGTGTGTTTGAGTCACATTATTTTAGAAGAATGTATTATGAAATAGTAGATTGATGAAGAATGTGTGGTTAAAAAAGAAAAAAAATTAATGATGTGATGTAAAATATTATTTTATTGAAAAATATGTAATTGAAAATGAGCAGAATAATGTAAATGAAAATTTTAATGTTTAAAGAAAATAAGGAAAATCAACTTCTATAAATAGGACGAAGAGAGTATACATTTTACTTACTTTTTTACCTAATATATTCCTACATAAATAATAGTTCAAATAAAAGTAAACTGCCATTTCCAATACCATGACCCACCTAGAGTGTGTAAATGGTTGAAAAGAATAATGTTATCTAGCACACTTGTACAACACAAATTTAGTGATATCACACTGCGATATAGTCAATTATATGTTGAATTATATGACTTATTTAACTGCACCTCTCATTTCACATAGCAACGTTTAAACTGATTGCAACAATTGTATTAGATAACATTATTTGGTATGAAATTGCCAAATTGGCACTTATGGTCTCCAATCCACACGTGCAACAAATAAGATTTGAATCTCACATCATGAAGGCAATTTATTACGTACCACTTGCTAATGGGACCAAAATAAGATCAAGAATCAATTGTTATATAGCACACTTGTACAACACAAATTTAGTGTTATTAGTTATCAGTCTGTGATATAGTGTAGTAACGCTTAAAACTGATCGCAGAAATTGTGATAGATAACATTATTCAGTATGAAATTGCCAAATTGGCACTTACAGTCTCTAGTCCACATGTGCAACAAATAAGATTTGAATCTCACCTCATGAAGGCGATTTATTACGTACCACTTGCTAATGGAACCAAAATAAGATCAAGAATCAACTGTCACCCTCAACAGTCTTTGTTCTGATGATACAGAACTAACAGATGAGATGACAGCAATTCAAGTTTGTAGTCACATAAATGGGTAGCTAAAGCACACCTAGTAAATCTTACCTGCACAAAGTAATTCTTCTTCATTTTCTAAGGAATATCATAAAGTTAAACGGATACTTCTTATATTTCAATCGTATTCCAAGGAAAACCAAATAATGGGAAATGAAATCAAGTCATTGAGGACGAAGAACATCATCCATTACTCATAACATGTCCGAACTAAGCAAAGCATACTTCAAGAATAAACTATTTTGAAATCAATGAACAAAAAACATATCCTCATTCCTTCTTCCCGATCCCATGAGACATATTATAGATCCCTCTTCCCTGAACAACAATCATCAAGAACAATCAGATCAAACTCAATTGTGGATAAAAATAGCCTAAACGCTTAAAAGAGCAAGACGAACTCACAATCATATATAAAGAAGTAGCAGCCAATGCCAAAGGAATGGCGACTGAGGTAATCTTATCGTTTGGTCCTTTCAGATATGTGTGTTTGTGGATGCTCTGAAAAAACTTTTGCTTCTCAACGAGCTTTTCCCTTGGCCTAAAGGGCTCTTCAGACATCCTGCATTACTTCTTCAACCATTCAGATCTATTCCCAAAAACGAAACTTCTTGATAAAAAGGAAATCGAATAATCAAAAGACTCATTGCAACTTCTCAATCTACCGAGTAAGTTTCATGCTATCAACAAGAAGAAGGATATGCACTTCAAAGCTTTATCCAAGTCTTACATTTTGTTTTTCTTCATCCCGATAGGTGGGGGTAGAGATAAGATTGGCAAACGATACTTGTTCAACCTTTAAACAGAAATGGACAAGTTCTATCCTATGGCATTATTTTAATTACAAGAAATTAATAGTAAAAATAAACAAATTTCATTTTCGTTTTTCCTCACTGTAATAACAGCATTTTCTA
The DNA here is from genome assembly GCA_903798365.1 of Fraxinus sp. 1973-6204. Classification (NCBI taxonomy): domain Eukaryota; kingdom Viridiplantae; phylum Streptophyta; class Magnoliopsida; order Lamiales; family Oleaceae; genus Fraxinus; species Fraxinus sp. 1973-6204. The sequence goes on from CAIGRR010022089.1 coordinate 7,541, forward strand.
TACTCAATTCTTAACATCAGGATGCCAAATACTATTCAAACTGGGAATTGAGATTCAACAAGCTATACCAAAATCCCCAACATGCAACTAATAAACCTTCAAAATCCAATGAAATACATTCGCACAAACTACATATTCTCAAAGATACGAACATCGAACAAAAATTAAAAACAGAAAAGAACTGAAAACCTAGATCTAATATAGAATAACGAATTCAACGGATCAAATATCCGTAAACAAGAACGAATCCTAGATACTGACAAATTTACTGCAAGACCAACAATGATACATGTTGGGAACAAAATTATGGTCAAGATTAGAGAGAGAAATATAAACTCGCCTGATTGTGAGTTGAAAAGGCACGAAGTAGCAGAGACTGAAGAGGCTGTAACACAGTAGATGATAATAAGAGAGTGCTAAGAATGGCAATCGTGAAGGGTTGAAAATTGAAAAGAAATGCCGGTCAGACCGGTGAGTTTCTTCCGGTCTGGTTACTGTTCAGGAAGCGGGAACGCTGTCAAGGACAGAACAAATGGAACTTTACAAAAATAGCATCTATTGGGTCCAGAACTTCATCTGTAGTACTCTATTGTGCACTTCTACTTCCAGCAGTGTTTTTTTTTTTCCCCTACGAATCTTTTTAGGAAGTGGATGTTTTACTTTTAGGTAGAGGTGGCAAAAGGGTCGAATAACTCGTCGAAGTTCGATCCATGGATGACTCGGACTAGTTTCACGATAAACTCGAGCACGAGCTGAACAAGGCTCGACTCGTCGAGCTCGCAAACGACCCGTGGACACGGGCCACAAGCCTAATGTTTACAAACCCACGAACTCGGGGGCTCCTCAATAAAGTGACCAAACATTGTTTGGTAACTCAAAAAATTAAAAAATTTAAGAAAAAAAAAAATCAAGCTCGCAGGCTTGGCTCGACTTGTGGCTCACGAGCTCATAGGTATATGGACTGAGCCGACCATGCCCACTGCCATCACTACTTTTAGGCACTATTTTTATCTTCGCATTTTGATGACATCGTATTTTTGACTCGTAGTTCATCAATTCTAGATAAAAAGTGAGCCATACCGGACTTAAACCACCAAATTTTTTTGGCTTTAGACTGCAAGTTTCATAATAATGGCACGAACACGACCCACAAATTTTCTTGGATGGAGTCGTGTGGGGCTTCTTTTATTGTGAACGTTTACTGAGTTAATGGTCAAAATTCTACTCATCACCAGTTTCAAATGCATGTGCAAGTCAAGAATTTAGTTAAATTAGTACATGAGATTACCATCAAATTACTAGTAAAAGTTGAGATCTAAAAGTCAAAAGTAGAGCTGCCAAGAAAGATCTTAAAATAATTTTCCATGCAAAGCAACTCCAAGAGTCAAACAAAAGCACTGGAATAAGACCTTTTGTATATATAAACTATTTCATGTTTCACAAAATTAAATTTACATGCAAAAATCAATTTAGATATATAAACTATTTGCATACATTTTTCATATGCAAATTACCCAATATTTTGTTTGTTCATCTTTTCACACCCAAATCCTATTTTGACTCTAGCATCTTATCGTCTACCGCAACTGTTGCACTTATTACTATTGTCGGACATTCTAATGTGTTCTCTTATTGTGTAGATACATACAACTGGACACAAAACTTAACATGGTCCGTTGATAGCTAGATTTGACACGATCTTGAAATCAACGCAGTTATATTTGAATAATCACTCGAAAAGACATAAATATTAAAGAGTTGGATGTTACCGATCCTACAAAGAAGATTATTACAAATTTTTAGAAATTCTACTATAGGATCACCATCGTGCACACATCATTTATGATTATTAATTTAAATGCACGGCCAAGATTTCAAGTAATCTTAACTCTTAAGTAATTTATAGATCATGTTGTGAGAAATTGTATGATACCAATGTAGTTGCATGGAAAAGATGTTGTGACTTTTAATAGTAGATAAAGAAATTAGAAGACTGACCTTCTGGATATAAAAGACTTGTTAAAATGGGTTCGTTTGACCATAAATTTAGCAGCTACGGTCAAATATGGTGAGAGCTGAAAATTGCATAGCCAAAAGTTAATAACAGTATATTAATTAAAATGATTTGTAATTGGATGGTATGAGATGTGTTACATGTGCATATTTGATCTCTAGTCGATATTTTGTGTTCATATATAATATTGAGCCGTTTGATTTGAAAGATTAAGGGGTTGTTCTCTTTGTATTTCAGTTTTGTGTTTTGAGTTTTGAATTGATTTTGAGTATCCATTTTGAGATTGTTGAAAATATATTCTTTTTGGTATTTTGAAAACACCAAAAACGCGTTTTGAGAATTTTGATTTAATTATAATTGAAAACACTCAAAACGTCGTAAATTTGTTTTAAAAAAAAGTGTTTTTGAAAATAGGAAAGAGAACGTTTTTTCACTATTTTGAAAAATCGAAAACAGAAAACGACTTGAAAATAACAAAGAGAACATGCCCTAAGCTGTTAGATAAATAAAATATATATTATTCAAATATTAGTCATGATTCATTTTTTTATCAAAGTATAACATGCGTACAATTTATTTAAATAGGTAGAAGCGAGACTTAAATTTAGGATATTTGTCACTCTGATAACGTGTTGAACCGTTTGATATGAAAGTATGTATATTATTTAAATATTATCTCTAATACGTATGTATATTATTTAAATATTATCTCTAATACGTGATAGATAGGAGTGACGTAATGTCAAAATTGAGGACTTTTTTCTCGAGCCTAAAAATTCTTGTAACTCGCCCATAAATATGGGTCATCGATGCACATTTGAGAGGAAGTGATAGAAAATTGGAAATGAACAACGGTCAAATTCCGGCTTTAGCGCAATAGGCCAAAAAGTACACTGCACTCAATAGTTAATCCATTTTTAGTTAATTCGTGAAATCTTATCTTCATTGGTTGACTTGGCCCCTGTTTAGTACACATTAAAATTTTTATTTTTATTTTTCTATTCATTTTTAATCACACATTCTTCAATAAAATAATATTTTTCATCACATCAATAAATTTTTTTTCATTTTCGACCACACATTCTCCATCAATCTACTATTTCAGAATATATAATTCCAAAATAATGTGGCTCAAACATGCCCCTGGAGTTTGAAAACTTAACAAATTGAGCGAAAATTAAGGTCAAAGTTAATAAAGTATGATTTACTACTTTAATCAATTTTTTAATTACGTATTTCATCGAATTTTATTCATATCTTTGTCAAAAAATGAGAATTTTGTTGTCTAATTTTACTTGATTTTCCAACACATGATATAGTAGGCCATATGGAGTAGATCAAGCAAAAGCAGTTTCTGACTATATGATGGGACAGTTAAAATACCAAGATTCTGAGAAAAACCTAAATTTTTGACTTGAATATATATGCAGTTATAAATTCCTATGTCCAAATAATTACTTATATTGGTAAGAAATCGCTGTCTTTAACTAATTTTAGTGACATATTGCCAAATGTGACCAGGGTCGGACCCAAATCATTTGTCTTGTGGGGTCAAAAATGAGAATTCAAAAATATTTAGAACTAGATATTATTAACAAAAATAAGTCAATACACTATTACAATTGTAGCATACGCGTTTTCATACTCTGAAAACGTCGTACAATTATAT
>CAIGRR010022093.1:0-10596 GCA_903798365.1 Fraxinus sp. 1973-6204
AAATGTTCGTTATTTTGTTGGAAAATTGGTATTACTTTTCTTCTTCTATGCAAAATTGAAAATACTCCTTTGCTCATTGTTGTTTTACTGAACAGGTTTCATGTTTAATAGATTTACAACCACGCTATTAAATAGTCAATTACACTAGTAGCAGTATATTGCACATACGTCAGACTAGTCTCCTATAAAATCATTTGTATGCTAAAGTTAATTTTATCCACGAAACGATTTTACTTTTCCCTACAAATTATGTTGTGGGCTAAATCGTATTTTTTCTACAAATATTTTTTTGTAAAGAATATTTGTGGGCTAAGATATACATTTTCCCAACTATTAAAAATTTGTTCCAATATGATACAGATTATTTTGTGGGCTAAGATTTGCTTTTCTCTATAAATAATTTTTCGTGAGAAAAGCATATTTTGTTGGGTTTGTGACCCAAACCAGGTCTAAATTTGGTGCATGTAAGGCTTCGTATTTTAGAGTACTAGGCTTGAAGATGCCAAAATAGGGTCCATGAAGGAAAATTGACGAATTGACAGCGCTGGACAGTCGCTCGACTCCCGCTTGAGCGAGAGGAGCAAAATTGGAACAGTGAATCCGTCGCGAGCATGTCGCTGAGCCGTCGCGAGTGCGACAGGCTCTCACCCGATTATCGCTCGAGCGACGAGCCACGAATCTTTTTCCCTATTTTTCGGTTTTACACGATTTTTTGACCTAGTTACCATAATTTAGGATTTTGGATGGTTCTCCTATAAATAGTGGACTCTTCATTCAGTTTTATAAACAGAATATTGCATAAATTTTATTCTCTCTCAATTGGTTGTTAATAAAGTATTGTGTTCATTTGTAAATTCATTTTCTTGCTTATTTTCTTTTTAGTCTTGTTTTTCTTTGTGCGATCTATACTTTATATCACGCTATATCACCTCATCAAATTCCTAATAAGTGGTATCACAGCTAAGGTTCAACAGTTTCGCAAAACAAGGATTTGATTCGTTCGAGATTTTTTTGATCGATGGCTTCCATGAAGTATGACATTGCTATTGAATCGCAGTATAAGATTTTCATTGTTGCAAATGAAGATGAGAGCTATATTGGCGCAGATGGATTTGGATGATGCTTTGTTGGGATTTGACAAGATGCCCACAACTTGGATAACATAGGAGAAACAACAGAAGGATCGCAAGGCACTTTCGCAGATTCATCTTCATCTATCTAACAACATTATTCAGGAAATCTTGAAGGAGAAGACAGCAGATGCATTGTGGTTGAAAGTGGAGCAATTGTACATAACCAAAAGTCTTACCAGCAAATTGTATTTGAAGCAGAAGTTTTATTCTCATCGCATGACAGAAGGTCAATCAACGAAAGATCATATGGCCGTGTTTAAGGAGATTGTCGCTGATCTGGAGACATTAAAGGTAAAATATGATTTAGAGACATGATTTTGTACAGTCGTTCACTATTAAATAAGCGTATGATGCTTTGTTCTCAAAGGAGAAGCTGAAGCATTTGGTTGGAGCTGGTTCTAGAAATGATAAAAATCTTATGGTTTATGGTGATCGACGAAGGGGTAAGTCAAGGGTGGATTTTAGTAATAGGGTCTGCTTTTGCTACAAGAAGAAAGGACACATCAACAGGGATTGCGAGAAGTTGCATGGTAAGGGTAATTCAGCTGCAAATCGTGGAAAGTAATCAGAGACTCAGGTTAAGCCGACATCGTAGAGAACTTTGTAAGTGAGGGAGATCTTTTGACTATTTCTGACATAGAACCCAAGCCTGACAAGGAGTGGATTTTGGATACAGCTTGTACGTTTCATATGAGTCCCAATCGGGATCTATTTGAATCATATGAAACGATGATGCAAGATACTAGTTTTATGGAAAACAACGAATCTTGTTGTGTAGCTGATATTGGGAAAGATAGATTGAAGTTGGTGGATGGAACAAATAGAACACTTGGCCAGGTTTGACATGTTCCAGACTTGAAGAAGAATATCATCTCGTTGAGTACCCTAGATTCAAGAGTGTACAAGTTCTCTGGTTCGGTGGAGTCCTGAAAGTTCAGAAGGGTGTTCGTGTTGTATTGGAGGGACGAAGAATGTCTTAGTTATACATCTTGCAAGGTCGAGCAGAATTAGTGAAGAAACATTAGCATAGGTTTGGTACCATGGTAGAAATACAATTGGCACAACATCGTTGGGAGTTGGCACTAGGACTATTTTGAAGAATATTACTCTGTCGAGTTTGGGAGATATGGATAAGTCCGCTTTGCCACCACAGTCTGCAGTTCCATTGTATTCAACAACTAAGAAGAGACCCATTGGAAATAAGTATGGGGATGTTGATCTGGATGTGCATGCTTTTGGAGTTGTTGAAGCTGATGAGTCTAGTCAGGGGCCTTCAGTTAAAGCATTTAGTGGAGATTCTACTACAGGGTGTGTTTCGACCCGTTTGGTAAATTTTTTAATTCATTGTGAATTTTGGAATTCGGGGTTTGGGTTCATTTGCATCCGTGTTTGGATATGGTGGAAGAGGAAGAGTATTTTTTTAGTGTTGGAGAGGTTTGGTTTAGTTTGAAGAGTTCAGGGTGTTTCGCTACAGTCGGACATATTTTTTCAAGTAGAGAAATTTTGGATCTTTGTTCGTTATACCAAAATTTGTGTCAAGGTGGAGATTGTTGGGTTTGTGACTTAAATCCGATCCAAATTTGGTCTAGAGCTTTGAGTTTTAGAGTATTGGGCTTGAAGATGTCAAAATAGGGTCCAAGAAGAAAAAACGATGGATTGACAGTGCTGGACGATCGCTCGACTCCCGCTTGAGCGAGATGATCAAAATTGAAACATCAAATCCGTCGCTGAACCGTCTCTCAAGCCCAATTATCTCTCGAGCGAAAGCGAACTTTTTCCTTATTTTCCGGTTTTACGCGATTTTTCGACCTAGTTACCATGTTTTAGGGTTTTGGACGGTTCCCCTATAAATAGTGGACTCTTCATTCAATTTTGTAAGCAGAATATTGTATAAATTGTATTCTCTCCATTGATTGTTAATAAAGTATTTTGTTCCTCTGCCAATTCATATTCTTGCTTGTTTTCTTTTTAATCTTATTTTTCTTTATGCTATCGCGTCATATCACCTCTTCAAATTCCTAAAATATTTGTCTCAATAATGAAAAATTTCGTATGGAGAAATTAAATTATTTTCATAAATTTTATTTGTTATTTATAAAAATGCAAAAAAGACTATAAATTAATTAAGACATAGAGTGTCAATCAATGTAACATTAAATCCTAAATATTTCACCAAAATATAAATAAAAATCATTCACTAAGTACGGTTACATATAAACTAAAAAAGAGTATAGCAAACAAGCTCTATATCTATTATTATGTACCTAAAAAAAAATAACTCCCCATCCTCATGAATAAGATATACAGCTGAGTCTTGCCAAAATTGTTCCCTTCGTCCTCAATAGCATCTTCCCTACTTGGACTGAACTATTATATGGATTCTTGGTTTTTCCAGTAAAAATTTTTATCAATTAAAAAGTAAAGTTCACCTCTGGCACTACAAAAAATGAGATCACATATTGAACCATTTACTAATCTAAAGCTACCTGATCACAAGGACAAGAAGTACCCATACAACCATGGCAAGCCAACAATTCCAATAAATGTTGCAACCTCATTTAATCATAACTAAACTTATTAAAACACGAAAATGTCAACACTTTATGCAGCTACACTGTTGGATGTTAAATACAAAATAATAAAGAAGTGAAATAGAGAAATCAATACAAGTATTTAACGTAATTCAGCGATGTGCCTACGTCCACAAGGAGCGAATCGAAGATTTTTATTCAGTATGAATAGTTACATCAACAATGTCTATACTAACTCTAACCCAAGCCCATATAAGACTTTATGGCCCATACAAGAAAAATACACATGTACCGTAACGCTTTAGTAGCGGCCATTTTGATCCAGTAAATTTGTGTTTCACTCTATATGAGTCACATATACAACATATACTTAGCACCCAGTGTAAAAGTTCAGGAATTCCAATGAAAATAACTAGCAATTGTGTTTCTTCACAGTTATTCTCTAATATACTAGCCATAGTAATCCCCATTTCGTATTTATCCCAATGCTTGTTACCTGTGAAAAGAATAACATTCCAATAAATTATAAGCTAACATGTTAAAGCCTAATAAATATAGCAACAACCACTCATGGAGTATAAACATTTTAAAGAAAATGACATATATGTTAAAGAAGCAAACCTCTAGTTGAGTTAATGCACTTCACAAGTTACCATTTCACATTTAAAATTGTAGCTAAAAATCAGCAAGCATGCAAAATATAATAGTAAGAGTTCTAATAATTTTAATACGGAAAATAGATCTTGAGGGGTTGTATCTAATGATACCTATGAAATCTTTTCCTATCGGCAAGTATATCAGAAGCACAAGAAGTGCTATGAATTTGGATCGCAAGATAATGACGATAATGAAATAAACACCAAGATTTACGTAGAACCCCAATACGGGGAAAAAACCACAGACAGAGTAGGGGAAGTCCATTATAATAAAAAAAGGACATGGGCTGGAATTTAGGTCAAACCTCTGGTTCATAATTTTGATCTCTTCAAGACCACTCCAATTTACACTCCAATACCCTCTCCACCTTGAACCAAATTTCAACACAAGGAATTCCAAGTCACGACTCAATCAATAAACACGATTCATCATCTTCCAAACAAGCCACAATGAACTAAATCAATTATAAACACTCACTAAGTTCAAGCAATGTTCAAACTTAGCAATAGGAAGTGATTTTATCATCATATCAGCAGGATTATCCTTGGTACGAACATTGCTTACTACAATATCACCACGAGCAATCACATCATGCACAAAAAGATATCTCTCATGAATGTACTTAGTCCTCTCATGAAACATTTGATCCTTAGTCAAGAAAATTGCACTCGACTATCAAAGAATATAGTAAACATCTGCAAGCCTTCACTAATCTCACCAATCAATCCTCTCAACCACATAGCCTCCTTACATGCCTTTGTAATGGTCATGTATTATATTTTTGTTGTAGACAAAAGTTACCGTATTTTGCAAATTAGCTTTCCAGCTAATAGCACAATCTCCAAAGGTAAACACATACCCTGTAAGTGATCTCGTCTTATCAAGATCCCCTGCATAGTCTGAATCCACATACCCAATGACTCAATCTTAATTTCTACCAAAATGCAAACAAGCATTAGAATACAATATTGAATCTTTCAAGCACATTCTCAATGTTTCCTTTTGACTCGAATACAATCTACCAGTCTTTCTATCCCTCAAGGTGTTAGTACTTTCGCATTTTTAGCTAATAAAGACAAGTATTTAATCTTGCTCCGAAGTTTGGCTCTTAATTTCTTGAATGTGGATTCGATCTTGACTTTCTTCAAGAGTTCGATTTATGATCATAGCTTTTGATCTTTTGACGACCATTGATCAATTTTCCTTTGTACGCGTTAAAAAACTATAATCATTTGAATTCAACTCGTTGGTAAATAAGACTAACTTGTTTGTTATAATCAAAATTTCGAGATTTCAAATTATCCATACATCAACAATTACATCTGAAGAAACCATAAGTAGTCATGAATGAATCAAACATCTTATACCACTGTCTCGTTGACTGTTTTAGTCCAAACAAGGGCTTTTTCAACAAGCACACACAATCTTCTTTCCCAGAGACTGTGAACCCCTCAAGTTGCTGCATGTAAATGCTATCCTCAAGTTCTCCATGTAAGAATGTTGTCTTAACATCCAACTACTCAATCTCCAAGTTATTCTTAGCCACCCCTGAGAATGAAACTATGTTTCACAACTGGTCATAACACATCTGTAAAGTCAACACCTGAAATTTGACTATAGCCATTTGCCACCAATCTAGCCTTGTATCTAGCATCTTCAATCCATGATGTGCTTTCCTTTTTTTTGAACACCCATTTGTTGCGAACAACCTTTTTACCTTTAAGTAATTTCACAAGTTCCAAGTGTTATTTTTGCTCAATGACTTCATTTCCTTCTGCATAGCAATCATCCATCTGTTAGAATCATTGCAACCGATTGCCTCTGAATATGTAGCAAGCTCCTCAGTGGAATCAATGTCTTCAGCTACACTCAATGCATAAGCTACCAAATCTTCTTTCCCATACTTCTGTGAAAGTCTAGTCTATCTGCGAGGTTTATCCTTAGCTAGTGAATAATGTGTTGCTGGTGGTGTAGACAAAGTAGGCAAGATATTACTGTCTGTCAGCTCAAGCTGGACTTATCTGTAATAGACTATTTTGCAACCTCTAATTGTTCCTTTGAACCAATTTCCAACTCCACCTAAGTTGAATGATTCTGCTCCTCTGTTTTATCAAAATCCCCGAGAGGTGAACTACAAACCATATGAAGTTTATCAAATACTACATCTCTATAGACAACTACCTTTCTTGTCTCAGGACACCACAATTTATACACAAGAAAGATGCACTTTCTAGACCTAGACTCCAACTTTCCATTATCCACATGAGTATGACCATGACACCCAAAAATTTTCAAATCAAAAAAACAAGAAGGTTTAACACACCATACCTCTTATGGTGTTATTTTATCAATGGCAGTTAAGGGTGAGCGATTAATTAGAAAACAAGCATAGTAGCAACTTCAGCCTAAAAAGTTTTAGGCAATCCAGAATTTAAAAGCATACAACGAATCTTTTTCTTCAAAGTTCTATTTATCCGTTTTACCACACTATTCTGTTGAAGAGTTTCAGGCAATATCAAGTCTATTTTTCGACCAATGTTTTCCATTCCATGAAGGTCCCAAACACATCAACCTTCTGCTTTAAGAAGAATACCTAAACGTTCCTGAAGAAATCATCAATCACTGTCAACAAGTAATAATAGCATCCTTTTGATGGTACTCTGGCTGGTCCCCTAAGATCTAAATGGATATATTCAAGTGTTCCCTTCGTGGTGTGTATTCCTTTCGTGAATCTGACTCTCTTCCGTTTCCTAAAAACACAATGTTCACAAAAGTTTATTTTACTGGTCTTCTGCCTATCAAGAAGTCCCATTGTACTCAACTCTATCATTCCATTCTCACTCATATGCCCAAGCCACATATGCCAAAGTTTTGTAATTTTATCATCTATCAAAGAAGAAATAGAATTTGTTGCATCCCCAATTACTGTGTAACCATGCAAAATGTACAACTATGTAGAGCTTTAACGTCCCTTCATGACAACAAGAGCACCCCAACTTACCATCAAAACTCCATTTTTACCAGTGTATCTATAATCCTTTGAGTCAAGTGTATTCAAAGATATAAAATTTTGCTTCATTTTAGGAACATGCCTTAGATCTGTAAGTATTCTGATAGCCCCATCGAACATTCTAATTCTAACTGTACCAACTCCGACAATTTTGTAAGGCATGTTGTTTTCCATAATAACTGTACCTCTCGAAACTTCTTCATATGTTGAAAACCAGTCCCTGTTGGGACACACATGAAAAGTGCAAGTCGAGTCAAGAACTCAATCTTCATATGGTTTAAAATCAATGTAAGAAATCACAAAAAGCTCTCCTTCACTTTTTCCATCTTCCACAACATCAGCCTCGATTGAATTAACAGGTTGCTTCCCTTTCTCAATAGCACCAGTAGCTTTATTTCTATTCTTCAAGGAATAGAAATCAGCTCTAATATGCCACTACTTCTTACAATAGTGACATGTCTTCTCAGAATGTCTAGGTTTCGATCTGCCCCTCAGATTTCTTCTAAGATTTCTATCTTGATTTCTCTCACGCACAACTAACCCTTCAGCATGATTCTCAGATCCTCCAGCAAGATATCCCATCTTTTCCTTAGATAGTAAAGTATCATAAACCTCTTCCACAGTGAGAATATTCCGACAATAGAGAATAGTATCTCTAAAAGTCACATATGATGGTGGCAGAGAACACAACAACATCAACGCCAAGTCCTCCCGTCATACTTAACTTCCAATGTCTCCAAATTGGCTACGATTTCTTTAAACATAGTTAAGTGATCATCCAATGATGCGCCTTCAGATATTGGATGAGAATACAAATGTTGTTTCAAGTATAGCTTGCTGGTCAAGTTCTTTGTCTTGCAAAGTTGTTCCAACTTTAACTACAATGCAGTGGCACTTCTCACTTTTAGAATATCCTGAAAAACTTAATTTGCAAGATGTAGATGAATTTGAGATTGGACTTTCTGATCCCTACGTTGCTTTCACCCTGCGTCCAAGTAGCAGGCGTCTTATCAAAGCCAAGTAAGGCTTCCTCCAAATCCATATACGCTAGAACCGCTCGCATCTTCACTTGCCATAAGGTGAATCTCGTGTTTTTGCTATGATACGACTTGTTATGAATTCAGATTGCTATATATATAAAATAAGTTATAGAAGAATAAGAGTCCAAAATCGTGTCAAAATCGAAAATGGGCTAGACTAGATAAGCCTATCGAGCGAGAGGCAGGCGACAGAGCAGTGCCAGGCAAGTGACCAAGTGTCGGGTTGCCGGAGCGCTAGCTAGCGAAAATGTGGCGAATTTTACCCCGGTACACAATTTTATCTCTTCAATACTACTCCAATTTAAGCTCTAATACCCATTAGAATTTGGGTCAAATCACAACAAGAAGTCCTTAAAATAGGAGGGGGTGCACTATAGCATTTGTTTTTAGTTTTAGGTTAGGGATGGCAACAAGGCGGGGCAACCTCCCCCACCCCGCCAAGCAATTCCCCGCCCCATCTCGTACCTGTCGCATTACCCGTTTAAGGTGGGACGGGGTAGGGCAGGGCGAGGTCCTTGCCCCATTTACTACCTTGTTTAATTTCTTTAAAGTTTTTCGTAATTTATTTTTATTGCCCTCATTCATTAGATGTAAACAAATAATTTTAGTTGTCTTCTATTAGATCTAATGAAAATCTTCATTTAAAGTATTGAATTCTAAAAAAATTTTAAACGGGACAGGACGGGGCGGGGCGGCCATTACCTGTCCCTGCCTCGAACCCGCCCCGGAGCAAAATTTCCCACCCCAAATACCCGATTAAGCGGGTTATTCCCGCTCTGTTCGAGATGGGGTCTTACGAGAATCGGGTTTGTCGAATTTTTTTGCCATCCCTATTTTAGGTTCCAATGATTTGTTTTTAGTCTTCCAGATTATAGCCTCCCATTTTGGTATTGAACTTCTATTCTCGGCTCCAAGTACATTCCCAGCATTAAAGTGTGTGATTTTATAGTCAACGTATGAAAGTGGACATGAGTCCAATGATCGATCTCACGAGGACTACGTATTTAATTTAGTTCCAATAAAACCTAACTTTAATCAAATGGCAATTTTTGATAAGTTATATATTAGCAATTTAAAAGAAATAATTATTTAATTAATCTAACTAAATAATGGGAAGAATTATGAAACTTAAGTAATTGACAAACATTAGTACGTCGTTTTCCCCTAAATTCATCCAATTTAATACAATCCAAGATTTAGACTACACTAATTCGAATATAAAGATCATTTTTCCTATTTCGTTTAATAATCGCTCTCGGGTAGAATTAAGCATATCCTCGTATATTACCCTCATATATCTCTATGAAAAATGCGAACAAGTAAAGATACATTAAATCACAAGAATATTTATAAGATTATGCAAAGTATAAAGGTATCTATCTCCTATCAAACATTACAGTGATTGTTACCACTTTCCAAGTTCTATTCTTTCTCTCTAATGTCAATAGAATCACAAAGAATTCAATTATTTATCAAGTTATGAAAAAAATACTGAACTCCAAACAATCATACAAAATGAAATGAAATGAAATTTCAAAATCAGGAATGTAATATCAACATATCAAAATGTAGGAACCAATATTATTTTAGCATCTATACAACTAGTCAAGTACCATTCTAATTCAAAAATACAAATTAGAATGGTACAATATCGCCCGGAATTAAAATGTAGAAAAAATATAGACCAAATTGCGATTATTCAATAGTTGATTTAGATCACAAGACAATACTTTGAAGATTGTTAGGAGACAATTAGATATAATTAGAACTCAAAAAGGAATGGAATATGATCAAAATATTATCAAAATAAAATTTCAATCGCACAAGTTACATTCCAGATTTTTAGTCGAAAATTGAGACTCATTTTATGCATAGTAAACGTCCGAATTGGAAAAGTTATATTTCAAGTAAAGTTGTAATCATTTGAGTTATTTTTCCCACACACTTTGAATCGCCTCAATTAGATATTGGGAGAGAAGTTTATGACCAAAATACGGATTGATGTGTAGAGATAAAAAATTCCGTCCGCGAAGGCAACTTTTCTTATTTGATTAGAACTCTTCTGGAAACCAATTTGAATATGATTTTCAACCAATTCTCTACTCATACAAATACCTAACAATATAATACATATTAGATACCTCTCGTATACATCTCATACTTCAATATTTATTAAGTACTATCATCAAATGAGGAAAAATTATAGTTTTGTGAGAGAATTGAAG
>CAIGRR010022105.1:0-13384 GCA_903798365.1 Fraxinus sp. 1973-6204
TTAATTTTACACTTACCATATTTAAACTCGTCAATTATTTACCATATTCGAAATTATTTACTTAATTTTACATCTCTACCCTAAAAGTTTTAGATGACAAAATGCAACCTCTAATAGGGAGGATAAATTGGGAAAAAAACTGAGGATAAACTGGAAAAAAAAACTGAGGATAAATTGAAAAAAATAAATACATCTCGAATGAATAGTAAACGACGGATTCAGAGGAGGGATTCCTCAAATTGTTTGAAAATTATTTCAATATTTGGGGCAAAGAGGAAAAACCCACACTAATACCGCCACACCTAAATTCAATCTCTATCTCCTTCTCTGGGAAGAAGAATGGAGGGGAAGCAAGTAATCGGCGACGGCGTACCGCCGAGCCTCGCTGGAATGTCCAAAAACCAGCTTTACGACATTATGTCTCAGATGAAGGTACTCATCTGATTACTCACACCAAGTTTACTCTCTTTTTATAAATTTTTCTTTTTAATAGAATTAATTGTTTTGGGAGAGGGAAATTTAATTCTCGTTTCCTCACTACAGGCACTGATTGAGCAGAACCAGCAACAGGCGAGGCAAATTCTTATTCAAAACCCGGCATTGACCAGGGCTCTTTTTCAGGTTTCTTTCTATCTTAGGGTTTTCTTTTTTCAATTCCCTTTTTATGTCTGAATTCAAATTTGATGCCATGAGTTCTTGTTTTTGTTCTTTACTTCTTGATCTTGTTTATTGTTCCTTTTTAAATCTTGAATGTTTGTTCTTGCTTCTTGTTTCGGTGAGCTTATTAGGGTGTCTGTGAATTAGGTTTTTAAGTGTAAATTACGGTGAGGAAAACTTCAATTATTCGAGTAAAATATTTGAATTTTGCTAAATTATCGGGAAAAAAATTTACTATATAAAAAGTTTCTGTCATGTCAAAATAATTAAATTATCTGTTCATGTTATGCTTCTAATGTTTTCAAAGAAATCATGTTTGTGTTCTTTAGTTTTAGAAGTGGGAGAACGGAGGTAGTATTGGTAGATTTTAGTTTTTGTTTGTGCTTTTTTATGAGTATGCTCTATTTACTATCAACAACAGGGATCTCCATTTTTCATCGTTCTGGAAGACAACCCAATTTATCCACTACATGAAAGCATGTCAAAACACTTCATAAGAAGGGCATAGGGGAAGAAGAGGAAAGAGATAATCATTTATGTGGAATGTGTTGTCCCAAAACCATCCTCTTCCTTCTCTGTAAGATAATGCTATATTTAGGGTGTGTTTGATAGATATTATTGAGAAAAGAATATATTTTAAATAGTGATATGATGGGAAATATGTGGTTAAAAAGTAAGGAAAAGTTATTGATGTGATGGAAAATATTATTTTATTTAAAAATGTGTAGTTAAAAATGAGTTTTGAAAGAATGTAAATAGTGACATGATGGGAAATATGTAATTAAAAAGTAAGGAAAAATTATTGATGTGCTGGAAAATATTATTTTATTGAAAAATGTGTGGTTGAAAATGAATTTTGAAAGAATGTGTACCAAACAGGGGCTTAATATCTACTACAGTGTTCGTCATCTTATTATAGTGGTAAAAAAAAAAGACATAATTCAACTGTGATACATGAGTACGTGTTGGCATACTTCATTAGTCGGGGCAGAGGAGGAGGGAAAGGATAGGAAAGAGGGTTATCAATGTACTTGAGAAAGAACGTGGGTTATACTTGTTAAATCTTTCCCTTCTGTTTCCCTAATGAGATTCCTGGATATTTTTCAACCTTTATTTCAATACTTCCCATATCCCATTCATAATTAATTGTTACCTCACGTGCCTTTGTCTAAACTCTCTCTATCCAAACACTGTAATTTTTTTATTTCTTGTTATTTAAAATTAGTTTAGCATAACTGCATAAACAAAGGTGCAAAATCAACTGTTCTTTTACATCTATTTATCGTCATATGTAGAAATTTGACTGATCGGATGTTCGGAATATGCCATAGCCAGCACCTAAAAATATAATTTGGAGCAACTCTGACATACAGATATTTGTGTAAAATTTAGGTGCAATTTCTTTGAATTTTTGCATTTTTCATGACGACTCGCGATAAGTAAATAACAGTTAATTAAAATAATTTGGGATCTTGTCTTGATGACTTGAGCATGTTATTCTAAATTATTGACTGAACTTGTAATCTTCAACAATCAGTGCTTTATTTATTTATTATTTTTTTTCATGAACATACATCAAATTAAAATTCTGGATTTGACATTGTGTTAGAATATTAGAGTTCACAGTAAAATTGCTTTTTCAGCTGCTGACATATTACCTTAAATCCTGTCTTTCATTAGGCGCAAATCATGCTTGGGATGGTGCAGCCCACTCAAGCAGTATGTTATTCTTCTCATGCATATTCTTAATGTTTAAATTGCTGCACTGTATAATTTGGCTTCTGCTTTAGGTACCAGCTGTTTCGTCAACAGCATCACAACATTCTCAGCCATCGCCAGTGCCAACTCAGCAACCCAATATTCAGCCTGCTTCGTCATTTCCAGGTCAAATAGGCCAGAACCAGACGAGGAAACCACAGCTGAACCAAACTGTGATATCAGGAACATCTGTGTCTATTCCTCCACCAGCCCCTCAATCCCAATCTATTCCATCACATCCCTTGCAATCACTACAGCAACCTAAGGGACCTATTGGTGCCCAGTCAACATCAATGTCACTACCACAGTCCTCTCATGTTCCTAACATCTCGCAACTGCCTCATCATTCTGCTCCACAGCCCCCATCTCATCTCCAGGCTCCGATGCCCTCAGCCTCCACTCAATCACAGCAGCCTATGCAGAATACGGGACCTCAGTATCCGCCTTTGCAACCACCACAGCAACCGCCATTGCCACCTCTACCTAGACCACAAATGTCAGGCTTCAGTCATCAGGTTCACCCTCATTTAGGGCCAAATATGGGTTTCCAGCATCCTGGTGGACCACCACTGCATCATTCACAACACATGTTTCATGTAAGCTAGAGAATGTAGTTCACTAGCTAAATGATTTATATTTATTTTTGTGGCTAGCACTTTAATAAATATAATATTTGTTTCAGTCAGGAAACAAGCCGCCTGCTAGTATGATGCCTTCATTTCCACAGGTGCAGCCGTCACTTCCAAATCATCCTTTGCCACCGCCACTGTATCAGGTACGCCTTTTATATTGTATTGGGCTCAATGCAAATACTAAAGTAGCTTCAAATTCTTCTCTTTCTGGATATATGACAATGAACTCCTAAAATTGGTTACTTCTGATTGGGGATAACTTTGTCTAAACAAATCAAATCTTTCAGCAAAAATTCAATGCAGTAATAGATGCAAGTGTTTCTGATGGAGTTTGTTAACGAACATTTATGAACCAGAAGAGAAACGGGTGCAAAGAAGAGAAAAATCGAGGGCAAGACGAAAATCAAACTTTATTCATATAATCTGGTTGTGAATTACAATGAAGCTTCCCTCTATTTATAGAGCTAAACAACTAGAAGAAGTTAAAAGGGAATAAACTTTTAATAATATCAAAATATCAAAACTAATATTATCTAATCTAATCGAAACTAATTAAATATGTTTGGAACCAAACTCTTATTATAAAATCCTAATTAAAATCTATCTCTTGATCTCTATCAGTTTCACTACTCCATCTACACAACACAGTCGTCAGGGGATAAACCCTTGTGTTGTTTTCAGTTTTTAGCAAGTCATGGATATTAATTTTCTCTAGAACCAAGGACCAAGTAAAGCCTTTACAGTTAGAAGGGCCTTCGAACTTCCTAAAAGAAGTTTCCACTGGGAAATTTAAGGGACACAAGGACAGATTGGGGAGAAAAATAAATGATTTACACGAGAAGATGCCAAAGCTATCAATGCTTGAAGCTCTAGAAATTCTAAAAAATGATGGAACAAACCGAGCTATTTTAGCATGCCATTTGATCTATATCGTTAAGACTACAGAATAAATGAAGATTCCTAGGAATAGAGGCTCTGATGATGATCTAAAAATTAGAGCTAGGGCATTAGAAAGAAAAGATAAGCCATGCTGGTGAGAATAGGCATTGAGTTAATCATCTTCCTCCATACGTGGTAAATACTTTACGAAATCAGTTTTTGTCTTCTTACTGAGTAACCGTTTGGCACCAAAAGGAGCTTTTGAGACCCAAAAACTGCTTTTAAACCCATTTGACTAATTTTATGAAAGTATTTCTTCTAATTAAAAGAATTTTTAGAGAAAGCTGGTTGTACGTGGCTTCCTCTAAAAGTACTTTCGGAATAGGAAGTTCTTTTAGAAATCGGTTTTCAAATAAAAATTTAGGTAACTTCCTCGTGAAACTCTTTTACAGGAAGCAAAATAAGAGCCATGCCAAACGGAATTTGTTGTTCTGATATGGACTTTGCATCCTGAGTAGCTTTTCATATCAGTTATTTAAGTGATGGTTGGCTTTGCAAGTTCTCCCAGCATTTGGAAAATGAGTACTGTTTCATGGATGATTTCATAGCCTGCCTACTTTGCACTATCACCTAAGAGAATTTTGTTTTAACTGCCACTGTGAGCTATAATTATTTTTACCAATAAAATATATTTTAAAGTTTTGACATTCATTGAAGTGTGCTTCGCGATTCTAGTGGTGTGCAAACTGCAAGTTTTTATTCATTCTTATGGTTTTCCAGGGTGGAGGTCTGCAATTAGGAACAGAATTCAGTCAAGTTGGAGGCTCGAAGCAAACAGATAGAGGATCCCCATGGATGCCTGGTTTACCTGAGAATACATCTGGAACACATCTTCCGGGACCATCCCTGTTCCCTGGTCAGATGGGTCCCAGCAATCAGCCTCCTCGACCACCATCAGTAAGTTACTGTATATCGCTAGATTTTATACACTAAGCTCTGAAAGCAGAGTTTTTGATTTTCCTCTGTGACATATAATCTAAACTGAACTCGGTGATTATGCAGTTGAGTCCTGAGATGGAGAAGGCACTACTTCAGCAAGTTATGAGTCTCACTCCAGAACAGATTAATATGCTTCCTACTGAACAAAGGAATCAAATTCTTCAGTTGCAGCAAGCGCTGCGTCAATGATAAATCATGCACGTTATGTGTGATATCACTCTAGCTGTTCATGTAGCCAGTTATCATACTTCTTCAGTTGTCATGGAAGAGCGCTTTACATAATTTTAATGTTATTTCCCTTTTTTTGACATGTTCAAGCTTTTTTAGGTCTTCTAGTCGTGTAGGTTGGATTTTGCTCCTTGCTCCTTGCTCCTTTGTGTTGCAGTGATTCTTAATCGCATCACGCTTTTCATTCCAATTTAAATTAATTCGGGGAATTTAAATTTATACTCGTTATAAAATGATGCTTCAAGTGCTTAGCATTTGTACGGCGAGAGCATTGCCATTGTTATAGGTTTCAACATTGCTTAAAATTTTGTTCAATTTTACTCAAATTTAATAAAGAGAGCTTAAGAAATCACAATTTGAAATGTAATTAATTTACAATCATTGTTGGTGTGACAACTTAAAAAAAAATAAAAGAAAAGAAAAAAAATTCCCTCCAATAATTTTTATAAAACAAGTCAATGTCAAACATGATGTACATTCATTGTACAAATGAAATTTCCAATAAACTAATTTGGTTCATTAAATGTTAGAAAGTAGGGTCGTCAAATCTCAAGGAAATATAATGAATCTATACCAATATTTTACGCACGAATCATTCCAAACACACCATTAAACTAAGGGCCCTCACTGAAGGTTGATGCCGGTCCGAAGTTGGCACCCCCCCTCTGACATTCTAATATTTCACTTTTTAGCAACAGTACATCTTTCTTTTCTGAAGGAATAAACTGTAACAGTAGAACCATTACCCTTGTTGTGAACCAAAAATGACCGCCATCAATTTCTTCAGCCAGTGTTTGGATTTCCTATCTGAACAGATGTAGCTGGGAAATACTGCATTTAGTAACTTAAAAGCACTGTTACAAACTGTTTTATGCCATTTTACCTTAAGGAATTTCATCAAATTCTTCAACAATAGGTAACTCGGAATCTCCATAGTCTTCCCAATTGTCTTCATCTTCATTGCCACCAGAACCCATCCATGAAGCTTCATCTTCACTCTGCGCATACGGAATAGAATATAATTCAGGTTGTACTATTGGCAAGCTCTGTTCGGTAATCTCTCCAAAGTATCACGAATATTAAGCATGTTAGGCAAAGCTTTTGAAAAAAAATTAAGCTAGCGAAAACATACTTTTTTTATCCCCACATTTAAGACCTACCTTACTATCCACATATTCCGTAGGTTCCACAACTTATAAATGCTTAAAAGTATGACCAAGCAAGCAAAAAATATACTCTCTTCTTTTTAATTGAGTTAAGCCCTTCAAGCAATCATCCTCAAAAATGTTTTCATTGATTAAAGATAATGTGTACAAAGTAAAATCACACATAAAAAAAGGGTCCCTCACTTGGTTTGATTCAGAAGCACAATTAAATTGGCCGTCATCCTCTGAATTCCAGAGCTCGCTATTCTCCAGATGTTTTGAATCACCCTATTAAGAATATTGAAAATGATGATAGAGCCTAACAATGATGGTTATGGTAGGAAAAAAAAATAAAAAACAACAATAATCTTCAAGATAAGGCCTTCTCCATTAGTACGAAGGGTGCACAAATACAAACGTTGCAGATATTTTTCATTTTTGGGTATTCTTATTTACATTTCTTGAAGGATGTCTTCAACATAGTGGTGCCGATAAGAGGAAGATCTATTCGTCTATAGCACCAAGAACTACAATTTCTACGATAAACTGAGATAGAGGATGTTTCACTGAACTCAAAAAGAAAAGTACTTAAAAGAAAAGGAAAGAAGGGTAAAAGTACTTTGAGAAAAGTAAAAACTTCTAAAAAGAAAGTTTTTGAACTAAATATTACAATTTTTTCCTTTTTTGCCAAAAATGTTTGGAGAATTTTTAAAAATATTTTACTTTTTTTTACACTTGACTAAACATGCTCATAAGTAGGTACCAAAGGAAATCAAATAAGCCTGCAGCAAATTATTGGACAAGTTGGTGAGCTTCCTCAGAGAAGAAAAGGGGAAGTTGTCAGAAAAATTAACATAACGATCAACACGTAAATCAGGTTCGAGTCACTAAACTCTTTAAACATGCAGGGGTGACACATGAAAAATGGAGGATGTAAGAGTTTTGGCTAAATTAACTGGCACTACATGATTAATCAACAAAATCATGAGGCACGAGTCACTAAACTCTTTAAACATGCAGGGGTGACACATGAAAAATGGAGGATGTAAGAGTTTTGGCTAAATTAACTGGCACTACATGATTAATCAACAAAATCATGAGGCACGAGTCACTAAACTCTTTAAACATGCAGGGGTGACACATGAAAAATGGAGGATGTAAGAGTTTTGGCTAAATTANATTAATCAACAAAATCATGAGGCACCACTATCTCGAGTCATTTTGCTTTGAAATTAATCGTGCAAAGAATGATGACTTACTATTTGTTGCTTTGTTTGGTCTATGGTTTTCTCCAGTTCAGATATGTGCTGACTGAGAGCCTACACATTAATGTCAAAGGCAGCTTCGTCAACTATGCATTCAAATTATCTAAATCAACTTTCATATATTATCAAGATCATTGTTTATTTGAATTAGAATTGGAAAGTAAAGAATCAACAAACCTCGTATCGCTGCAAGGCAACTCTACGTTTCAGTGCTTTTGCCTTCGTTAAAAGGTTTCTTGGTCTCAAAGTGATTGGTCGGCGATAATTCTTGCCACGATAGTAAACTAAAGCATAACCTTTTGGGACTCTTTCTATTGCCACTAGAATTCCACTGCTCTCATATTCCAACAGTCTTGCAGTTTCTTCAACAAAAGCAAGTTCTTTCTCCTTTGATATCAACTTCACAAGCTCTCTATGTTTCCAGTGTAGATGCATGTTCTCAATAACACCATCAAAAATGCCACGAATGCCTGGTAGATAACAATAATGAAACAGTGTTTCTCTCTTCTAGTAATAGAAATATACGCACTCCTTTTTTGCCTAAACAATACAGAACATACACTTAATGAAATGATAAGTTCTTTTGCGTAGTACTCTATGATGATGATTACTCACCGAGTGGTAAGTAAGCTTTCATTCTTAATCCAACCCGACGAAACATAACTCTTTCCTCATCTGTGATTGTTTCCTGGTCATCCGAAGGACCAGCAGGAACCCAAGATGATACTATTTTAGATAGCAGGCTCTCTGCCTTGAGCTTCTTAGCCTGAGACTGATTGTGTATTCAGTTAATGACCAAAATAAATAAGGTGAATTACCAACATGAAAAGCTAAATACAGAAAACATAACTCCTAATGTCTATATAGAAAAATTCAAACTGATCAAACACCTCTTATCAACCAGGGATAAACCTTTTATGGCAAAGTAGTAATTGAATACTACGTGAAGATGTGATTGAACAATTGTATAGGTGTAAAACAATTATGACAAATTTAAGTGTAACAGAAACAAAGATAACCGGCTATCGCCCAATTTGGTCACTGAAGAATCAAAAGGACTATGGGAGAAGCTTTTGGACAATGTCCAGAATTATTTTCCTCGTATTAAAACTTGAACTATGAATCTTGCAAATGCATGAGAAATACTCTCTCGATCCCATAATTCGAGCTTGATACTAACTTTTAAAGAATAGTGTTACGACATTGAGTCGTCGATACCTGGATTGTTTCGACTTTCGACCTATTTACACCTTTGATCTAAATTCGAAATTGCAAATGCATGATAAAAAGATTTTGGCTTTTTTATTTCTTACAATGGCTATTTTATGTTCAAGTCGTTTGATCACTTTCATAGTGCTAGCTCTGGATGCTTCTTCTTTCATCTTTTCATGTTCCTCAGCAGACATGTCTCTTCCCCACCGGGCCTGAGCCTCGTAAAACTCTGCCAAAGTACCTGCAAGGGCTCCTTCATCTTCAACAACAGACACTGCTTCTGCTGGTCCGCTTCTAACTTTCTCTTCGACGTCTTGTATCTGCTTTGTCCTTTCCTGTCTTTCGGCTAAAGCAGCAGCCACGGTAGGTGAAAGAAAATCCTTTCCCCGGTATATAACTATGTAGTATTTGTTTCTCAGTAGCAGGACTCCCCCAGTTAATGTCTACCACACACAGGAAAAAGGACAGAAACAAGCATGTAAGAATGAAATGAGATTTAAACCAAACATAGAAGTTGACCACCAATAACATCAATAGCTAAAAACTTAACAAGTTATTCCAGTGATAATAATAGCAACTTGAGTATATAACCATGGTTGTCTCGTCATGCTACAGTGATAATAATAGCAACTTGTGTAAAAGCTCCTCCCTCATGCACATCCAAATTCATTTTAATGTATTCTATGCTTATAGCCCTTGTTGGCCCCCATTTTTCATAACTAATTTTTCCTCCAAATTCATTTTCAACCACATATTTTATCAACTTTTTATCAAAATTTACTAAAAACTGATTTTTAGCAAAACTGTGCACACTGGAAATTATGTGACAGCTACTGTCCAGAGATGCAATAGAACTGAAACTCTGAAAGCACTTTCAGAACTGATAGAAACAGAAGTCCAATAACATCTGCCACAATCCAACCTTCTGAAATGCATCTCTATAAACTTGAAAGAAAGCGCATAACGCCAAATAGGACTTGCAACATTGTGACTAAAGAAAATGATTAAATCAAAACAAGTAACAAGCTAGATTTTCAGGTAAACCACTTCAATGGAATTTGTGCAGCCCTGTCAAACTGACATTGCACAGAAATAGGAGTTGCAGCTGACCAACACAAAATAGTAAGGATAAGAGAAATATATCTCACATATTGAGCAAAAAAATCATCACACCTTTATTTCTTCAGCCATTATTTTGTTGTTTGTATTCTGAATTCCACGCTTTACAGCAATTTTTACAACTAAACTTTTCTCCCACAGCTTAATTATAGCTTTTGCTAAACCTTGATGGTGTCTATTTCTTCCTGTGATGATAACCAGAAGAATTGACGTCAAAATACATAAATGAAGAAATCAAAAGTATATAACAGGTGTTTAACATACCGAGAGCAAAATGACAAGGAAGTGATTTAGCGATCTTCCTTAAGTTGGTCATCTCTGCATTGGTTAGTCGTGGACGCATTCCAGTGGGGAGAAGCCTAAAAGGTGTTTTATATCCTGGAATAGACTGAGGAAGTAAATCAGCATCAACAGGAAGTACTCCTGTACCCCACCAATCTTCAAAACGTCGCCCTAAACCATCTAGTAGGTTATTGTATTCAGCTTCTTCTTCAGTCATACTTTCAGCACGGCCAGAGAGAACTGGGTAGCTCTTCTCAGAAACTGAACTACCATCATTGCTACTCCTTACAACCGAATTGTCAGGGGAGGAAACATTAGGAACAAAAACAGCATCACCTTCACCAGTCATCCTTTGAGGTTTTGAAATAGGACCTTCATAGTTAATTCCTCTAAACACCACCATAACACTTCCAGACCTCCATATAACTAGTCCTCTTGTTCGGCGCTGATGAGAGAAAGTGGTTAGTATTTATTTATTCCACGTGTATTTCTACTTGTTCAACTGAAACAACAAGAGGATACAACATCAGCAATGAGAAACTAAGCCCATATTTGGCTACCATTATAATTTGTTCATCAACGGTCAAATCACTATTTACTCGCATGTTTTGTAGGACCTACAAGTACTACCCACTTATACATCACTCATTTCTAACTATTTAAAATTCAAACCGTATTTAAACAACTCCCAAACATGCTTTAAAAGTTCCTGCTTGGACCTCATTACAATGGAGCAGGATTAATCTGATAGTTATGATTTTAATATATCGGTTCAATTAAAGACGTCACATCAAACATCTGAACTCCTACTTTTAAAATATTATTTTCACATTTCAATAATAGATAAAGAAACAAATCCTGTATCCATCATTTTTTTTTATGAAGAGTTTAAACGGTCACGTCTCACGTTTTTTTATTTTCCCTTTCTTGTAACACTAAGGGGGGTGTATTCAACTAGGACTTTTAAAAAAACTTCTATAAACTTTTTTGAGTGAGTGACTTTTGTGGATTTTGTGGACTTTTAAGTGACTTCTATGGATTTGGTAAGAATTAATAAAAGTTTTTCATAGACTTCTGTAGACTTTGATTAAAGACTTTTAAAAACTTTTCATCTTACAAATTCATTATATATCTGAAAAATTACAATCTTTCTTACTACCTAATTAACATTTTCGAGAACCATTATGCCCACAAAATTTTCTTGGGTAAAGTCGCTAGTCACAGCCCAACAATTCAATTTTGGCGCAAATAAAATAATTAAAAACTGTTACGTCAATTTCTAAGAACATAACCAAAAAAATTCATGAAACTAACATAAATTCTAAGAATACAAATTGTTCTTAACAAAAAAATAAAAAAAAATAAAAAAGATAGATCGATTACATAGAATTCTACGTTTTGAAACAATTGCATATAATTTCAGTTCAAATGTAATTATGTATATATATATATATAGAATAATCATAAATTGATTACAGCAAATGAATTGAAGAGAGATGAAAAAATCCTATAATTGAAAGAAAAAAGACGTTCTTTTATTTGTTTGATCTGAAACCTTCACAAATCTTAGAGTATATGAGAGATTTTCTTTGAGATTTGCAATTTACACCAAAAAATATCCAGAAGTCCAGAGAATTTTCCAAAAGTCATTGTCTATTTGAACACCGCATGACTTGTAGAGACTTTTAAAAAATTTCAATTGAATACCACTCACTTTTAACGACTTTTTAAAAACTTATAAAAGTCTCAATTAAATACACCTAAACTTTTAGAGAGTCTTCAAGAGTCTCACTTGAATACACCTCGAATTTTTAAATCCTCAAAAGTATTTAAAAGTTCCAAATGAATACACCTCCTAAAAGTTGTTAGCGTGGGTGACTAATCCTGCCATAATGTACTCCTAACCAATCTCAATATTGTTCGGTTAGTACACATTCTATATGTTTCTCAAAAAGCATATTTGATCATTTAAAGTTAATCATTGTCATTAATGCATCATGGACTCCAATTCAAATATACTAGAACTCTTATGACGAGATGAAGCCCATGACCAAAGTCAATCCAATATTTCTTCCATTGAAGACTACACTACATTCCTACTCTCACAGTCGTCCGTTCAGCTTAAGTATGGAAAACTTCAAAAGTTAAGGCATACAACAAACTCCTCAGCAAAAGGTATAACATGCAACACACAAACTAAATGGTAACAAGCAACGACAACAATAGAGACCTGAGGAAATGCAGTTTCTGAATTTATGTTCAACTCCATTTTAATACACGTCATGTTTGACAAATTTTAAATTATAATTTAAGCACATCCAACATAATTTTTATACACATATTTCATGAAATCCACACCATAATACCTACTTAAATATGAAACCCACACCATAATACCTATTTATTATCCACACATTCCATAAAATCCACAACTTATAAGCACTACCAAAAATAAGCACAATGATTTATTCTAGTTATACAACATGACTTCGTGCAACCGTGATTAGAATAAAACTTCTTGTTTACACAACATGTTGCTATATAAACCCAAGATATAAATAAAAAGCTCAAGTTCCAGCTGAAAATTGGACAAAGCACTACAAGAGACATGATATTTGTATACATTGTTTTACATTGGGCTCAATTTGTAACTCAATTACTCACGCCTATCACTAATATTATTTGACATGCTGCAATTGATAAACATTATCTCCTCAATCTACAAAGAATGAATTACAAGGTTCAAATCTCAATAAGAGTACTTGATATGCAGTACTATTATGATAGCAGCAACAAAAACAATATCCACGAAAATCCAAAGAACTAGATTGATACTAAAAGCAACAATCGTGTCGAAAAATCATAATCATGTGATTAAAGTTTCAACATTCAGAAAGCACCAACCTCAACTATCTCGTGGGCAGTCTTCATATCATGGGCTAGCACCTCGTGAAACTTCAACCTCACCAGCTCACACTTCCTCCACTTATCATGAATCTTCTCAAGAACTTCACCAGTGATTCCAGCTTTAGGCACATTTATCCTCTCCCTTAAAGTTATCCCCATCCTCCTCAGCCTCCTCAACTCCTCGTCCTCTATTGTCAACTCCGCTAAAGTCGGGGTCCTCACCGCCCTTCTATTAACTCCTCCTTTCTCCTCCTCCACTTCCTCCTCATTCACACCCCTCTCCCATGGCAACAACGCATCA
>CAIGRR010022125.1:0-15509 GCA_903798365.1 Fraxinus sp. 1973-6204
AACCTGATCCCATTCG
Organism: Fraxinus sp. 1973-6204; assembly: GCA_903798365.1. Taxonomy (NCBI): domain Eukaryota; kingdom Viridiplantae; phylum Streptophyta; class Magnoliopsida; order Lamiales; family Oleaceae; genus Fraxinus; species Fraxinus sp. 1973-6204. The sequence continues at coordinate 17 of CAIGRR010022125.1, forward strand.
CCTGCTTAAAGTTTGTAGTCTCTCTGCTACTTGGCCTTGCCATTTTGATATCTTCTGACGGTAAGATTTCACCTTCTCCAGTTCTCTGTTGGAAATACATAGAAGTTGAAATAAAAAAAGCAACAAGTTAGAGTGTTCATTGAAGTTAAAAGAAAACAAGCAACAATGTTTCTAGGTGTACCACCTGTACTTATTCCCCCAAACCACTTTTTATCCACACACTTTCCTCAAACCACTTCTTCACCACTCATTTATCCATATTTACGAACACCCCTGTATATAAACACCTTGCTAGACATAACCTTAATTTATGCTCTGCATGGCTGTAGTTACGCCATACAATGCAACCTTCAAGATATAATTTTCTTCCATTTATTTAAACGTGTACAAAAATGATGAAAAAATATAACATTTATCTCCAAAATGGATACTTAATGCAGCAGTGTGTTGTTTTACACTTTTAACTTAAAAGTGTGAAACAACGCACTGCTGTTTTAACTATGCAAACTGTTCAGTTCAAAGTAAACTTTGGCTCCCCCATATTTCTTCTCCCTCTCGAATTGGTTCTGCATCAGATTATGAGCCCATGTTTATTGGCGCCCGATAGGTAGGCTATTAAATTGAGTCAAAAGCCTACAAGACCACAATCTCATTTCATATTGGATTAATGAGACCATTTAGGATACTGGGGATAGATAATAATCAGAGTAAGTGCAATCTGATGAAGATTCTATTAATGTGGACCCGTTCTGCAGAAAATTCAACTACTTTCGTGCATAACATTTCATGGAAGACGTGAGAACTAAGTGATATTCCAGAGTGCACGTGATACACGCGATAATACAGTAATTTCTCTATCTGAACTACGATATTCTTTACCATAAATCAATAGTAATTACCAGAATGACTTGAAACTTCAAGATGAAAGCAGAAAAAGATATATTCTAGACCATAAGCTACTAAAGCCTCCCGATAAATTTTTTAATACTAACGAAATAATTCACTTCAAACAGTACAATATGGAGACTCATTAAAAGCTCAAAAATCGCATCCGCAAGAAATGATTAATCTCTAACAAATAAAAGCATAATATTAGATGTTTGGGTTAACACTCCATGAAAGCATTCCTAAGTTGGGTTCATGTCGTGAGACAGTTCGATCCCTATCTAGTGTGGCAAAGCATTGAGAAGACCTCCATACTACGAGAGGACCGGGAAGGATGCACGTTAAGTGTACCAGTTATCTTGTCTTTGCCTTGTGTCAGCAGATGGAACACGAGCAGAGCAGTGGATAGGGTGATATCTCGGACTACCAAAATGTCCAATAAAGGGTCAAGCTTTAACAAATGGGGAGTTATACGACTCAACTCCAAAGTAATGGCTCCCTTTGGGCATTCCTATAATATACAAAATATTGAGTTTTGAAGTTCTTTAACTCAGCTCAGCCATTGAATGCAGCCAGTGCAGTAGACAGGGCTTAACTCAACTCCTACATAATGGCTCTGATATAGTTATATCATATTGCCTAGTTGTCTTTCTTTCTCTTATCGCCGATCTCCAGTGCTCTCAACATCTCACATTAACTTGTGATATTCAAACTGAAGAAAAGTTCGCATACCTAGAAGTGACATAGGAAGGCACAGGAGTGGAAATGGCTTCGTTGAGTATTCTTTGAGCATTCTGATAATGAGAAACGGCGTCATCTGATATACCCCACTCTTCTGCACGTACGGCCTTGGCAATCTCATCTTTAGCCAAATCGAAGTAGCCTTTCAGCTTGAACGCTACGCGCTCGTTTCCCGTCGCAACTCCATCGCTGCCGTCCATCGCTTGATCAGTGGCGGTGCTCGGATTTTGATGAGACGCCGATGATGAATCTGACGACAGAATTGAACTTAGGTTTTCGATTATTTCTTTAAGAAAACTCATTTCTGAGAATCAATACATCTATAGAATTCTATCCTCTTTACTAGAAAAATATAAATAAAATTTATAAATTTAGAGAATTTGCATTCATTTTTTTCATTAACTTAATTAATTGAACTCCAAAAAAGTCAACGCTTTTAGCATGTGTGTTTTACACGTAAAGTTTGAAGTTTCGAGAATCACGATCAGGAGATTAGGAGATGGGAAAATTAGAGTAGGATTTGAGTAATGCTAATTTTTTTTTTTGATAGAAAGGTTCCAGGTTACGCCAGACTATATCCTGGACCACCAGCCACCGACCCCTCAATAATTGACGGAGGTAAATCGCGAATTATGTCCAAGTTGACCAGCATCCATGCACCTTTTATACTCCTGATCCAAAGGGAATCTCCTCCATGATTATTACAACACCAAGCTGCTTCAACCAAAAATAGTTATTACATCACTCAACTGCTCCAACCGGGAATCGAACTCCTCACGCTGAGATTGCAAGCCCAACAATGTCCATCCTTTGCCAATTTGACTGTGCCCCGGAGGGCTTGAGTAATGCTATTTAATTTCATTGGAGTTATATTCGATGAAAAAATTACAATCAGATCTCGCGATTCGTGAATGTGATCATTTGGCCCAATGATCACATTTTATTTTTATTTTTATTTTCTCTATATAAACACCCTCACTCATCTCATTTTTTTTCACACGATTCTTATTCTACCTTTTTAATCGACAATTGTTCCAATTTTCATATTTAGCTCTTCTACTGTCACTAAATTTTTATATGAATTATTTCTTTCCAATTCAACATAAATTTTATTATTTTACCTCTTTCTTTTGTATATTATTCCAAACGGAATATAGCTTATTAAAGCTGTTCGTGGGTCGATTCGGTTCGGTTCGGTTCCAAAATTTTCAGTATTTAATAAATTGAATCGTCGGGTCCAAATATAATTATGGAAACGTTCGGGTTCGATTCGATTCCGTACCATAATTAAAATTTTTAACATTTACAGCAATACTGCATAAATATAACTAATGACATTTCATTCGTAACTTTTACAAATTAACGTAGACCAATTCAAAAATATATAAATAACTAGCTGTCGAATAACATTAATTCAATGCATACAAATACCAAAAAGTAAATATTAATATTAAAATGTCGGTGATCCATACCAATAATTCATTTGCTTCAAGCAACCTGCCTGCATAAAGAAAATGAAATATAATTAAAAGTTATAAAAATAAAATATTTTTAAGATATAATTATGACGGAGGTCCATAATTTTTACAAAAACTGCAAATGGATCCCAAACTCCACTGTTTCTTGTCTTTAAAATGAGCTAATGAACTTTAAAATTAAAATTATGAAATGATCAAATTTATTTAGAGCATGTTTGGTAACAATTAAAATTGAAAATATGACCGTTATTGGGTCTCACCCGTATAATAAAAGTCAACAATAACGACTAGTTTTTCAATTTTAATCTCTACCAAACAGGCTCTTAATTAATTTGTTAATTTATTTATAAAAAATATAATAATTTAATTAATTCAACAAAAAAATAATATAATTATTTAGTTTCGGTTCTTGGTCTAGACACGAGACCCGATCAAAACCCATCGGTTCTTAATTCAGGTACTCGTTTGAATATTTAACTTATGAAAAATCACTCGAATCAGGACTTTTGGGACACCCCTGTAGCTGATTATTGGAAACATGTCACTTTAACCAAATCTTTGGTACTTTCAACCCACCATAAACAACTCCTCCATTAGATCATTTTAGTTGTCTAAATGATGTTCCAATTTTTGATATTTTGGCCGAAGACCATGGGAGTACAAATCCAATTGATTTAGATGATACTCAAGAAGATGAAATGATAGCAATATGTTCGAGCACTCAATGAGGAACGACAAAATAAACTGATGAGTGTTTGGAACACTTCAAATCGGTGGCCACGAGTACATTAGTAAACAAAATGTCAAGAGCACAGAGCACAACGTAAATAATGAAAAGAAAGTTTAGTTTGTCAAAAGGGTATATTGACATGATCAATCTAAATAGACACAAAAAAAATATAATTTTATATGTGGATGTTCGAAAACTAACCAGCTCAACTCCAATTTGGCTTTCCTAGTGCTGCATGTTATAGTTCTAGTTCTAGTTCTAGTCTTAATGACTAAGTCTCTGTTCGGTAGAGATTAAAATTAAAAATTTAAGAGATTTTGATAAAAGTGCGATTGAAAAGTCGTGAATCCCATAAAATGTGGATTAAAATTAAGTATTGACTTTAACATGAGATTTTAATTGGAATTTAATCCAAATCAAACAAGGGCTAAATCTATTCAGGAGAGGTAAGGTAACGCACGAAGATATTAGTTATATTCGTAGCTAATGGTAAATTCCTGCTTAGATCACTTCCTATTTATAGGACATGATTTCTAGTAGGAAAGCAAAGCCGCTCCAATAAAACATACAACACAAATTCATATTCTATCTAGGAAACAAACAACAGAATGATCAAAGTCAAAAAGTCTTAAAACACTAACAATACCATAGTAATGATGTTAAGACATCTTGCCAAGAAAAAAACTTATTTTTTTGTATGTAAGAAGGAAAGAACTCAGCAATAATCTCTCAAAGGTACGCGTGACAAGGTATTTATAAATATGAGTCAATGATTTATGGAGAAATAAGTAGTACTTGTGGATTCTATGAAATATATGAATAAAAAATAATTTGACTAAAAATATTTTTTGAACAAGTTGTTTTTAAACACCTAGAAACACTTTCTCAAGGCATATTTTGATGAGAACCACGGTACGAGAGGTAGCAATGAAAATGACTCGTTGATCGTGGAGGAAGGACCAATGATTAGGTCACGAGCAAATAAGGTCAAATAAGTCATGAGATTACTTGATCAAACCATGGTAGATAAAATATCGATCACTACAAGCAAAATGTCAAGTTTCAGATTGGGTTTAGAAGATGGAACAAGATAGATCAACTTGGTTTGAGCAACGGATGAGTGAGCTATAGTGAAGATCTATACGACCGCATAGGGTAATTAAGCATGCGTCCGCGTAGCCTCTTATTGAAACCCAGTTGAAGGCTAATGAATGGTGATCGTAGCCATTGACCTATACGATCGCATAGTGAAAATCCTGAATGCGTTTTTTCAAATTTTGTCTAAATTTTTATTTTTGTCAAAACTCCTTTTATGGTATCTTTGTATATCTTTTAGATTCAGAGCCTGTTTGGTAAGGTTTAAAATCCAATTAAAATTGAAAATATGACCGTTATTGGGTCCCACCCGTCTAATAAAAGTCAACAATAACGGCTATATTTTCAATTTTAATCTGATTTTAATCTCTACCACACACCCTCTCAATTCCGTTTTTAAGTAGATTTTAGGGATTCCATATAAATATAGTTATTTTTTTAAAAAAAAAAACACACAATTTAAGATATATTATTACGAGACATATCGCATTCAACTCGTTCTTCATTGAATTAATTCCGAACTTATGAAAAATTAAATTCTTGTGGCGTTCAACAATTTAAGTAAGTTTCATAAGTTCTGTGATCGCGGGGTCAAGGTATTGTTGATGAATCGTCATGATTTTTTTATTCAATGATTTATTGGGTCGAGTTTTTCAAACGTTGATTCTTGACTTTCTTGGACTTGACCTTCCTATTGTTACGCGTGTTCGTATCATATTTCGACATAAAAACCTATCAAGCCCTCTATCAAGTACCCAAAAATGAATACAAGAGATATTGTAAAAATTCGGTTTCATATTTATGAAATTTATTCTTTTAAAATATTTGAGATATATACTAAAATCAATTTGGAATTTATTGTTCAAGCGAACAATTAAAAAGTTATGTTCACGGTGGACAAAAATACGCGCTCTTTGAACTTATCAAATTTAGTGAATGTGTGTTAACAAAAAAGAATAGCCCAAAGATAACATCGTGTATGTGTATGTGTTAACAAAAAGGAACAATAAAAAGGAACACAAAAAAGTAATAAATAATGTGACGTTTGATGTTAACGATATATTGTAAATTATGTTTTATTAGGCATAAATATCAAAATTCTCCAAAGATACTGACAAAAAAAAAAGCCCATCTAATAGCCCACAGAATGATCTAAGCTTGAAGCCCATTTTATGAGGCCCATCGTCAAATGAAACGATCATTATGTTGTATTGGGTTCAAACTTTTTTCCATGTAAGATCAGGGTTTTTGAAAGCCACCTTAAGACAGTTTGCATTTACATGTGTGGATTTTTTTTTAAAAAAATAAAAAATACTTAGAAGTGACTATAGTTTTCTTTAGACTTTAGCCAAGCATGCTTCTACGTATTGATTCGATCACATTCATCTAAAAATTTAAGTCGCTGATATGTTAAAATTTTATTTATTTATAATTTATTATATCACTTCACGTTCTCGTACTTTTCAACGTCATTGTGCAAAATGTCCATACCTTTCATTTTTTTGGAATTTTCACTCTTACCTTTCACCTTTCATTGCGCAAAATGTCATTTTTAACCATTTTTCCAATAAAATGATTATTTTACACTCATATTCAAATGAAACAAAAAGAAAAAAATTAATTACAATCATAGTCCTAAATTTTTTAAAATATTACAGAGAAGTCCTAAATTCTCCACCACTTTCACAACCCCACCAAGCAGCCACCTATAAATCCATATAGCACCACCTTTTGGCCACCACGCTCGCCGAACTCCACCACTATTAGCCTCGCTTCACTCTTCCCAACATCCTCTCCCACAGTATTGGTCACAAAATCTGTCGAAAACAGCTACATTGCAGTCTAAAATACCAAACTACCGTATACAACCCTTCACAGCAACCCCACTTTCGGCACCACTCACAGTGTCGCACCACCACCGACGGTTACTTTTCACCTCGATGAACTTATACATGGCCTCACATCAATCAAACATGCCTCTAATCATTCTACTGTATTCTAGACATTTGTCAGTGACGACGTCCATTTTGCCAAACTCTTCTCCTTCAATTAATGCATCCCACAATACTATATGTCCAAACTGGCATCAATTGAGCCATCAACAAACCCAAACGATAATGGGTATGAATCTAATTAAATAAATTATCTTCCCAATTGTTTCAATTTCTGGTTCAAAACTCTCCACGAGCGCGATGCCGGGAGAGAGCTTTTCGACCAAAATTGGTAGGTCATAAGTGCTCCAATCTTCAAGTTCGTGTAGGGGAGGACGGTGAGGGAGTGAAGCGAGGTTGGTGGTGATGGAGTTAAGTGGGTGTGGTAGCCGAAAGGTGGTACTATGTGGATCTATAGGTGACCTCTTGGTAGCTTGTGAAAGTAGTGGTGGTGGAGAATTTATGATTTCTTTGTAATTTTTTAAAAATTTAAGGAATATAGTTGCAATTGTTTGTTCATCTTTTTCTTTTATTTGAATATGAGGGTAAACTCGTCAATTTATTGAAAAAATGGTTGAAAATGACCTTTTGCGCAATGAAAGGTGGAAGGTAAGGTGAAAATACCAAAAAAATGAAAGGTATGAACGTTTTGCACAATGACATTGAAATATATATATGTTGTGTGCTATTTACCCTTTATTTTTCTATCAAATATCTAACGCGTGAAAATAAGAGTTATGTCTATTATCATACAATGATAAACCACTTCGTCTAAAATCCTATGTTGCTTAAGTTTGAAAACAATAATGAAAATATAAGAATTTGTATTACTTATTTTGACAATGTTGATCTTTTAAAGATTTAAGCTAAAAAAAAAAAAATGTCTAGTTAAATTAACCATTCAATTAGTCTGCGGATCAAATTTCAAAATATTGATTTTCTCAAATGAGCCACTATTTCGAAAACATGTTAAAAGTAAAACCCTATAGACTACGTCACTTAAATATTAATATAATAACTAATAATATATATATAAAAGTTTATACACTACTTTTAACATTGACATTTTAGACAAAAATACTGTAAAAAAATGATATAAAATCTATGTATATGGTTTGGAATTCACGGCACTCTACTGAATTATCTAATGGAAACACCTATAAGAATCCATAAACATACATATGACTTTCTTACAACTTCACAACCCTATTTTTCTCTTTCTGAATAAGACAAACTGGTCAATTTTATTTCAGAAATACTATTTTTTGCTGGCTAGTCCAATGATCTGATCCACAAATATACTATTTACCTGTTACAGGAAAAATCAATTTTGAAAATTAATTTATATTTCAATTTTNCAACTTCACAACCCTATTTTTCTCTTTCTGAATAAGACAAACTGGTCAATTTTATTTCAGAAATACTATTTTTTGCTGGCTAGTCCAATGATCTGATCCACAAATATACTATTTACCTGTTACAGGAAAAATCAATTTTGAAAATTAATTTATATTTCAATTTTGTATGTTCTTTAATCGTGATTCGTGATTGAACTACTTCATCTAAAAAATTAAATTGTTCAACGTTCCCCACATGCAAACATTATATGTTCATTTTTTCACCAAAAGTCTGGGATGCTCGACCACATCATTTGAAAAATTAAATGGTAATAGACGAGAAAAATTTATTTAGGACGTGTTCGGTCGTGCTTAAAATTCAATTAAAATTGAAAATATGATCATTATTGGGTCTCGCTCGTTTAATAAAAGTCAACAATAACGGCTAATTTTTCAATTTTAATCCGATTTTAATCTCTACCGAACACGCCCTTAGTTACATCTACATCAACGCGCTCTTTTAATGCCCGACTAGATTCAACTTTCTCGAATCTTTGGCACGTCAAAGATTAATATTTAGGTAGCAGGCAAGATTTGTTTCATGATTCTCGTTCTGTGCTAATGTCTCTGCTCTTTCGAAGTATAAGCTACTTTCTATAATTTTGAAAATATAAGGTTTTCTTACTAATGTCATATCGAATTATTTCATTTAAAATTTAAGCAGTTAGATGTTTCAATCGATCTATTGCTTAGTGATGAATCTTCCACTCGGGAATTAATTAAAGATTAATTGAAATCTTTCAAGTTATTGGATTTTAATTAGCCTAAGTGCCAAAAGTTATTGGACTCAGCCCTTGGATAAGTACTCTAATGATGATTATGAAAGGCCGCCCCACTAAAATTAGACTTTGTGCATTATTCAAATCAAGGGGAGGTTTGATTTTCATTTTTCCAAAAATATTTTTTTTCGTCTCCTTTTCAACCACACATTTTTCATTAAAATAATGTTAAACGCAAATCAGAAACATTTCCTTCTTTTTTAAGGTTTTTGTGTGCTCTATATTATGTTGAATCATTTCGTCTAAAAACTTAAACTATTAAGAAGAATAACGGTGTATAGATTCTCAACACAAAATGAATCTTAAATTGGATTTTTCTCGAATGATCACATCTACCCTCGTGAAACTACGCTAATTTCAACCCTAAGTTCAAACATGAGAATAATTAACTTTTAGTTGAGGTAATTCTGGTCTTACAAAAGTATACAGGGTTGCTTGATAACGCTTTTGATAAAAAGTTTTGGCAGATTTTAATAAAAGTTAATATATGCATGTGTGATTGAACGGTTAATAAAAATTGTGGAATTAAAATTGAAATTTGACCAATTAAAAAGTCGATGAAATTTTAACAAAGTTATATATCAATATGTGCATATAAATACTATACGACTGATAAAGAACGACACACCCATCCAACACCAAACTTCTCCAAACATGGAAATCCTCTACACCCTCTTCTCCTACATAGCAACTGCACTTCTACTCATCTTCACGCTCTTTTCACTATTCATACTCAGAATCTTCATTGGAAAATCAATTTTCAACAAGAATTATCCACCAGTAGTTGGAACTGTATTTGATCAATTCTTCTACTTCAACAGGCTCTATGATCAACAAACAGAAATGGCTAAAAAACATCGCAGCTTCAGGCTTCTGTCTCCAAATCAAAGTGAAATATACACAACTGATATCAGAAATATTGAGCATATTCTTAAAACTAATTTCTGGAAGTACTCCAAAGGTGAGCATAATCAAGAAATATTCTATGACTTGTTTGGCAGTGGGATTTTTGCAGTGGATGGGGATAAGTGGAAGGAGCAGAAGAAACTGGCAAGTTCTGAGTTTTCAACTAGGGTTTTGAGGGATTTTAGTTGCAGAATTTTTAGAGAAAAGACTGCAAAATTGGTTAGAATTGTTCATGGGTTGGCTCTGACCAAACAAGCCTTTGATGTACAAGTAAGTTATTTATGATCCTATAATTATTTGAGTATACAAATGGTTACGAAGGCAAAAGACTAAGGTTACAGTAGGTCAACAATCAACTTAAAAGTTTGTCATCATAAATCTTACTGCATATTTCATTCAGAGAGTCCCCTATTAGCAACACGTTATATTAGAGGATCTTCTAGAAGATTTAACGGTGCGTTCAGTGACCAAAAAGAATTCATGTAATTAATGGATTTCAAATTATCAAGATGGTTATGTTCTGGTGTATAATTTGTTGAGTGGAGTGGAGTGGAGTGGGATAGGGTGGGGTAGGGTAGGGGAAAATATGTGATGGTTGTTCTTTTTGGATAAGAAACTTTAAAAATAAGCCTAAATTTACACCTTCTATTCCAACTACTAGGCTAATGTTTTGTTTCAGTTAGACCTTTTTGTCTATAATTTTAGTCAGATTGCCCCAAATTTATAATTGACTTATTTTATGGGGAAAAATAAGGACTTAATGAAGAAAAACTATATATAAGTAGGCTCCTTGTTTGGTTCCCGTTTCATTTAGTTCAATCACATTTTCTTCAATATTCATTAGGGGTGAAGACAGGGTTGGGTCGCTCAGGCTTGAGGGCTGAGGCACAGGACTTATTTGGTATGACTGTAGGCTTGTCCACCTGAAAACCCTGGACATACCTGGCTGGTTCACTCGATATTCTTAAAAAATAACAAAAAAACCAAAACCGAAAAAAAGAAGAAGTAAAAACAAGAAGACCCAACACGACAAAAAATGTGGGTTGTGCATACATGGGTTGACATCCTATTCGGCTAGTCTTGTTCTTGATAGTGAAAAACCTATGGCAATTTGACGAAGTTTTTACATGGGTGAACCACTATAAATTTGTGTGTGCATTTCTTATTTTCACTTGGCTTTAACTCGGACCATGGCTTTATCCTACCATTCTTGACTGGACTACGATTCTTTGCAGGGTTTGTTAATGAAATACACCTTGGACTCTATATTCAAAGTTGGTTTCGGAGTGGACTTAAATTGCCTGGAAGGATCAGACAAAGAGGGAAGTGAATTCATAAGGGCTTTTGATGATTCAAATGAATTGACATATTGGCGTTATGCAGATCCATTTTGGAAGCTTAAGCAGTATCTGAACATTGGCAGTGAAGCAACCCTCAAGAAGAACATCAAATCCATCCACAATTTTGTTGATGATTTGATCAGTACTAAGAGAAGACAAATGGAAATGCAACAGCATTGTGTAAGTGTTTTATTTTAAAACAATATATTTGTTGACAAGTGAAATGCAGTTTGCAAAGACGACGACTTTAGGTAAAACTCACCCTTACCACGAGTTCATTACACAATCTCACACAAATCTTTTCCAAGATGAAAATCTAAGAAAAACCCACAAGAAATTTTGCCCGGATGACCGTAAAATACTAATAATTACTTTCTTGCAAGTATCGATTTTCTAACATTAATGTTTGATTGAAGAATGACAAGGAGGACATACTTTCAAGATTCTTGGAGGAGAGCAAAAAGAATCCACAGAGGATGACCAATCAATATCTAAGGGATGTTATTCTCAGTTTCATGATTGCAGGCAAAGATACAACTGCAAACACTCTTTCTTGGTTTATTTATATGCTTTGCAAGAACCCGATTATCCACGAAAAAATTGCAAAAGAAGTGGGAGAAATTATCAGTAGTACTCCATGGAATGAAGCTAGTACTGTTGATGATTTTGTGGAATGTATTACTGATGAAGCACTTGAAGAAATGCATTACCTTCATGCAGCATTGACTGAAACCTTGAGGCTTTACCCTGCAGTGCCTGTAGTAAGTTATTTCAAGATCTTTTGACGTATATTTTTACATTCAACTGGACAGTAGTGAACAGGATTAAAGAAGAAAAATAAGTTGATTCATTGGGTGGCGATGTGGCTTGAACTTAAACCTTTGTCTCCTATGAGACCACGTAGAACCAGCTGGTATAAAAGATCAAGTTTAAACCATAAGAGACACGATAAATTATCAAAAAACTGTCTAAACATGCTTTATGGTACGAAACAAATAACAGAACGTATTTATCGTCTTAGTCTCATGTTCATACTATCGTATTGAATGATCCCATTTCGTTACTTTCCGTTCATAGGATGGGAGGTGCACAGAAACAGATGACACTCTCCCAGATGGATTTAAACTGAAGAAAGGAGATGGTGTATACTACATGGCCTATGCAATGGGCAGAATGAATTACATTTGGGGAGATGATGCTGAAGATTTTAGGCCTGAAAGATGGCTTAAAAATGGGATCTTTCAACCTGAATCACCCTTCAAATTCATAGCATTCAATGTAAGTAGCTTCTCTTCTCTTCTCCTAGCAATATACTTGTAGCTACAACATGAGTATTTACTCGATTGGGCTTGTTTAACACGCTTTTCGCATGCAGACTACTTTTAGAGTGTGTTTGGTAGAAATTAAAATCGGATTAAAATTGAAAAAATAGTCGTTATTGTTGACTTTTATTAATGAGTGAGACCCAATAACGACTATATTTTCAATTTTAATTGGATTTTGAGCCCTCCCAAACAGGCTCTTACTAAATGTGTGACATGGACAATCGGTGGCAATTCAATAAGTGTATTTTCGTGCATTGTGTACATGCATTAGGTCGTCCTGAAATTCCTACATGCGTAAACAATTATCTGCGGAGCCATTCTTTTGTGAGAATTACTTATTTAATTTTTTGTTTCAACAAGTAATATTTTGGTTGTTTCGATTTTCAGGCCGGTCCTCGAACTTGTTTGGGGAAAGATTTTGCTTATAGGCAAATGAAGATAGTATCAGCAGCTCTTGTCCACTTCTTCCGGTTCAAATTAGAGAATAACACTGAGAATGTGACTTACAGAACCATGATCACACTTCATATAAAAGGAGGCCTTAACATTCATGCACTTCCAAGAATAGGTTCTGTAAAGGTCTGAGATATAAATCACAAGTTATCTGAACTATGTATACCACTAATACTATACATTTTTTTTTTTTTTTAAAAATTGTATCGAGAAGTAATCTATAAAGAATTTGTGACGTCCATTTATCGAAGAGGTTATCACATCACAACCTTACTAGTATATCAATGAGCATGTTTGCCAGGGGTGCTTAAAAGCATCTTTTCTTGACATTATGTGAGGTGATACTTTAAAAAAAGTGATTTTGAGCATGTTTTAAGCTTAGCCAAACATGTTATTGCAATATACTACACATGTTTGGCCAGCTTGTAAGTCCCACCACAAAAACAAAATATACACAAATACGTTTACCTAAAATTTAAGCCAATGAAGTTGAGTTTTTCAATGTCATTTGTTGTCAAAAGCTACCATTTTTTCTCAAAACAGACACATTGTTATTGGGTTCCGTGCATGTGCTTGACCTAAAGAAGAAAATTAGTAATATTATTCATTATTGTGGTAGTAATTATTAAGATTTAGGGTTCTATTTTACGAGTAATTTAAACTCTTATTAAGTGGTCTATGTTTTCATCTTTATTCGATATAAAATTTTATCCCTTAACATGTCTCATAAAATGGTAGCTCATTTAAACAGACGAATTTTGAAATTCGCGTGTTTTTTTAAGTCTTAATGAACTCTGATACCATGTTAAAATTTGATCTTTCATTTTAAAAGGTCAACCTTATTAATAAGAGTAGTGCAAATTCTTATAAATTGATATATATTTTCATCTTTATCCTTTATGTTTTCATCTTTATTTGATATGTGATTTTATACATTAACATGTCCCGCAAGATGTTGACTCGTTTGATCAAATCAATCTTGAAATTCGCGCATTCATTTTTTTTTTTAGTTTTAATGGGATCTAATATTTGGTTGCAACTTAATGGACTCTAATACCATATTAAGACTTGAGATTCCATTTTAAAATATCAACTTTATTAAAATGAGAAATCGAAACCTTTATAAATTGATTTATATTTTTATCTTTATTTGATGTGAAATTTTATCACCCAAAAGTAATAATGACAAACAATAGAAGAAAAACGTCGAGAAGTGATGTTCACAACTTCACATCCTTTTGTTTCTATCCTTGAGTCTCCGTGTGAATATTACTTTGATCCAAGTTCAAATTTTACTGGCATACAAGTCCTCAAACTTAAATTCTATAGCAACGTTGAAAAATCTCTTCGTTATAAGTAATACTATTTAATGTCAGTGGTGCTACAACACCGATCCAAGTGACACTAAATGATATAATTAATTAAATGAATTGTCTATTCTCTCTATTTAATTGAAAATATCACTTACTCACACATAGAATAACGTTGTAGCATCATTGATGCTACATAACATTATTATTTCATTACCATCAAAACTTTGGACACCGTGTTACTATAAACATTGAACAAGTACATTAGTTTTACATGTTAATTGACACCATGCCATTTGTCATTGGACAATTTAATAAAAAAAGAATTTACAGTCAATAATTTTTTGACAACACTGTTAGTGTCAACAATGATGTAAAAAAAATAAGTGTACAAATGGCATAATCTATCGTTGAAAATGGTTCACATATGATTTGGCACTATATTTGGACAGAAAGAATTACAAAGAGCTATGTTGCTACAAAATTTAAAATACGAGGACTTATATGTTAACAAAATATTAATGAGGTATCTCGATATGCTCGACAAAATAGATTAGACAGACGAGTTGTGCTTCAACTACAGCTTTTAGGGGACTGTAAATTTACAGCCCCCAAAAAGCTGCAGATTGAACCTACCCCCTAAAAGCTGTACAAACAGACTGAACCCAACCAATCAACCTAACCCTATTAATTATGGGCTGTGAATTTACATCCCCCTAAACAGCTTTTCCCACACTGAACCCAACCAATCAACCTAACCCTATTAATTATAGTCAAATAGTAGTTATTGTGGTGAATAGTACTAACTTCAAAGTCGCGTAAATTTACTTTCAAGTATCTTTTTGTTTCTTAACATTTTTGAATGTAATATATATATATCTTATAAGCAAAATTAAGCAATTTATTTTTAAGCCAAATAAGTTTGGTAATGTAAGATGCTTAAAGACTTGCTTTTAAGCTTACCAAGCAGGGTTCTAATAAGTTACTTATTTTAAAATTATATATATATATATTTTTTTTTCAATCAAAATAAATAACTTTTTACTTAGTTAAAAAAAAAAAAAAATATATATATATATATATATATATATAATTTTAAAATAAGTAACTTATTAGAACCCTG
>CAIGRR010022166.1:0-11979 GCA_903798365.1 Fraxinus sp. 1973-6204
GGTAATATTCAATCTGAGTGCCTGACCTGATTTGATAGTTAAGGTGATTGACAATTCAACAATTTTTTGGTAGTTAAAATGCTTGTGTCATATTAAGCCCCTATTTGATGGTTGATAATGAATTTAAGAAAAAAAAAATGAGTATTTAAGAAATGGGGGGCCAAACAAGGGCTTATTTTTCTTTATGCTTTGATCTAATTTCCTCATCTTGTTTTCCTATATTTTTGATTGGTTGGTGGTAGCTGAGGGATGAAAATGTGATATCAGGTGGGCTATTAAGATATGATATTGTTCTTTTAGTAAGACGTCGAAAATACTGGAACTCGAGAACTCATTAACGAGAGTACACATCTCTAACTTTTATTGCTTCGGCAACAATATATTTGAAAGCTCGTTAGGACTAAACCCCATAATTTAGGTATGGTGCTCCTTTAAGTGATGCTTAAGGATCCTATTTGTTGTAACTTTACAACTAATCTATCAAAATTTAAGTAATAAGCAAGCAAGAAATATTATTATGACTTTTAAACATGCCATAGATTCTTATGCAACCCTTAAAACTTCAGAGCTCAGATTGGAAAACACAAATATTGGTGGAGTGTAACTTTTGTCGTTAGGCCTGGGGACACAAGGTAGGTCCTATACTCACATGCAATTTGAACCTTATTTGAGACCTCTATTTGAATAAATGACAGAAAATATTTGTAACCAAGAAATTCTATGACTGTAAATGGATGGAAAGTTGAATTCATCCCGTATTTTTTCTTTCTATGCATCTCGTTTGGAGATCCTCGAATTCTCTATATGTGATGGGTGGGTGGGTGGGCGGGTGGTGTTAGAGGTCAATTTCTCGTCGATGAAGTATAAATATTAATAATATAAAGTTTTGGATTGCTCTCTTATTAGTATTGATCTTTTACAATGATATTAGAATTCAACAAGCTCGAATGAGTAATTAGATCTTACTAAAATACAAACAAGCATTTGGTGTTCAAACGAGCAACATCCTACAGAGTATGTTAAGGGTAAATTCCGATATATAAAATTACTAACCAATATATAAAGATTTTAACTACTCTTAAGCATCTCCAATACTATTTATTTTTTAAAGAGCATCCTTGAGAGTAATATTCTTTATACAAACTCTTTATAAAATGTTCATTATTTTACTTTTTTCGACGATCGTTTACTATTTTTCCTCATTTTGTAATTAAAATATTATTTAAAAATTTTAATATAATATATGAATAATCTAAGCAATGGAGTATTGAAACTTGCAATTTTATTAGATGCAGTAATGATAAAATACAAATACAGGATAAATTTGACTTTTAAAATGTAGAGATTCGAACACGTCTATTTTTTAAAATTTTAAAATAAATAGTATGCGAGGACTTAATTTTTAATATTGATTCTTTAAAATAAATGGTATCTCACTTTTTGGAAAATCTTGAAATTACTATTAAAATTGACTTTTTAAGATACAAAAGTCTCAATTATGATTGGGTGGGAGTGAGTTTTTATTTTATTTCAACTCATGGATATATTCATGAAATAAACATGGTACAATGAGTTTGGTGTGGATCAAATTTATGATTACATGGGTACATACGAGTTAGGACAAGTCATAATCATGCAGCCATTTGGAAGTGTTTTTGATCATCATTATTGCAGTCAACTTATTTGCTTAATTCTTTTTGTATCAATTTTTGACATTAGAATTTTTCCATATGGAGTCACTTTTCACCGCAAGAAACAACCCAATACATGTACATACATATTTGTGGAAGCGATTTCACTCGAAATTTTCAATTTGATGGTTTTATCTATGATTTTTTAATACTGACTAATTCTAACCTCAGAAGTAATTGTGTTAATATAAACGGAGTAATGCTATTTAGTATGGAGACTATGCGTAGCATTACTTTTGCGCTAAATAGCAATAATCCGATGAAAAGTTCAAACATTGTTATGTAATGGTCTGGCCTCTGTTTCAAAGTTCATCTTCCTATTTATAAGTCATACATCACTTCGACGTTTTCCATCTACCATCATTATATCACATGTATTGTTGTTTTTGGTATAGCATGTGTTCATCTTATTTTTCATGAATTCAATTTAAGTTTTTCATAAGACGAGAGTATTGGATTCGGTGCTTGTCTGGGCTGGCTGAAAATCTGGATCAAAATTCCTTTTTGGACCGTTGGACCCAGCAAAGGTAACATTTCCACAGATTGCGGCTGCATTTTGGTGAGAAACGGTCAAAAACCAACGGCTGAAAAATCAATTCTCAAACTCTGAAAAGCCCTCCCAGATAGGGGCTCGAATTTTGAAAAGCGTGATAAAAAACAATGAGGGGTAAGATGGATAGTCTCTTTCGAAGCGAACAATACCTATGAGTTAATGGCTTGGACACGAGACTCAAATCATTACATGATCCATGAATTGTGCTTATCCAACCATGATACTTCGTTTCCTAATATAGAGTCGGCTCAACACAGAAAATACATTTTTTTTTTCAATTATTTTTATTGCTTTCTAATTCTTATATCGAGCCACATCTTCTTTAGAACTAGTTCGAGCTTCACTAAAGTCGACCGGACTAATCCTATCCATCTATCTTGACACTTCTACTCGAGAAACACCGTTGTTCTCGCCTGTCCTACCTAAACTCACTCACTCACTCTCACATGGGTCAAGGGCTAAACATAACCGTGAAGACAAAGCTCTCTCTTCTCGGTACTCCACGTACACACTGATTTTTTCATTTTATTTTTAGTACAAAGGGCCCAGGCATTAGGCCCTCCGCGTGCTCCCTCGTGATTCCCTTTAAAGTCCCTTCACCCTCCCACTCTCTCCCCACCAATTCTCTCGCCCTTTCTTACTCCACTCTTCCCCAAATCCACCACCCATTACCCAGCCATCAATCNAAGGGCCCAGGCATTAGGCCCTCCGCGTGCTCCCTCGTGATTCCCTTTAAAGTCCCTTCACCCTCCCACTCTCTCCCCACCAATTCTCTCGCCCTTTCTTACTCCACTCTTCCCCAAATCCACCACCCATTACCCAGCCATCAATCTCCAACAAAATACATACGTGTACGTATATATAACCAGGAATCTCAATCAGAATTATTATTATCAATCTGCAGAGTTTCTGAAGATAATATATAAGCCAGGTGAATTCATTATTCATCGATTCGATTATTCACGTTGAATCTGAATACTTCTGTATTCAGCCACCTCTTGGTTGAGTCATTAGCCTCTGGCTCTGTTTGGTATTTTCAAATTAGAATTTAAGAATTTCGTTGAATTTGTTAAATTTAAAGCGGTTGCTAATTGCAGAGTGATATCGATTTGATTATTCACGTTGAGTATGAAAACTTATCTACTATATATTTCTGTTATAGCTTCATATCACTTTGATTCTGTTATTTCAAAAAGATGTGTTGTTCTTGTCCTGCTTATTGATGATCCGAACGGTTTTGTGCCTCTGGCTGTCTTTGGTATAGTGTAATTAAAAATTTAGAATTTTGTAGAATTTCTTGAACTTTAATCGATTCTATGTCGTTAAAAAAACGTAAACAGGCTTACTATCTGATTTCTAATTCCCAATATTTCTGATAAATTAATTCTATTTTTCTATCCTAAATCATCGGTTTAAATTCTTACACTTTATTCGACGCGTCTTTGAATCTACCAGTACTTGTTGATTCTAACTCAATTTTATTCATGGAACTGAATCTTCAGGTCCACTCATCAATCATTTTGATTGGATTTGATTGATAAAAATTGCTGAAGATGACATCATCACTGGTCTCGAATCCAGTAGTGAATTCCGACAGATCATCCATAAGGAGAAAGAAGAAGAAGAAAATCCAAAGCCAAATCCTTGGGGAGAATCTTAATACTAATAACCTTCAGAATTCCACTGAGAATTCAGTAATTCAATGGAAATCTGAAGCTCAGCAGCAAATTTACTCATCAAAATTGCTCCAGGCGCTACGCCAAGTCCGTCGCAGCAGCTCAACAACTCTTACATCAGCTCCGAAGTGCGGCCGAGCCGTCCGTGAAGCAGCAGACAGGGTGTTGGCAGCCTCAGCCAAGGGCCGTTCCCGATGGAGCCGAGCCATTCTGACAAACCGGCTCAAGCTCAAGTTCCTCAAGAAGAATAACCTCAACAAGAGGCAGAGAAATGTAATGATGGTTACCACCGGGAGCAGCCAGTCACAGAAGAAATCAAGAGTGAATATTATGCGTTTGAAGATGAAGAGTCTACCGGCTGTTCAGAGGAAGACTCGAGTTCTCAGTCGGTTAGTTCCAGGTTGCCGGAAACAGCCTTTGCCAGTAATATTAGATGAGGCTGCCGATTATATAGCGGCTCTTGAAATGCAAGTACGCGCCATGAGCGCTTTAGCCGAGCTGCTTTCTGTTCCCGGCTCTTCTTCTTCCTCTAACGCCGCAGCTTCTCCCCCTGGTAACCAGCTCACTTCAAGCCAATCTCCCCCCAGCGTATAATTTTATGGATTTTCTCTTATATTTCTTCTTTTCTATTCCTCTCCTCTCTCTTGAATATTTCACTGTGAAATATATTTTCTTTTTTTTTTTATTCCCTTAAAAGTTGCTTTGATATATATATTTTTTTTTTCTGGTGCTATTAATTTGGTAAATAGAAGATAATTAGGACGAAATAAGGACAGTCAGGTGCAAGGAATCCAGGTCCCAATCTTCTTTATTCACGTGGCTGGGGAACTTTTTTTATTTTGCTGTGGGGTCCTTGAGAATAATTGAGTTTCGCATCTTTGCCCAGTAGTTTTGCCAAGGAATGACTTCAAATCTTGAATGAACACACCCTAATGTCCTAACAACGTCAAAAGAATCCATTGCTTTAAACTTTTGTGGACTGAAAACTGAAAGAGTTGCATTTAATCCTTTTAGCCTTGAATTTAGTTTGAGGGTTGTGAAGATATTGAGAATTGAGCAATTTTGAACGTTCCTTACCCTTTTAACTCTTTACTGTTTCCGATTTAAGGCGGGTCTACTTTTAAAAACATTGGTTATACAATAAATTTTGTCAAATTAGGTAATTTAATCTCTATCCAAAGTACATCAGTTTGCTTTCTTGATTGGCTATTGTGCCAATGCCCAATGGTCCTATAGTGTCAGATTAGGACCATTATATGCTTTATACCAGATTTAAATGGCAAATGTGCTACAAGGAGCAATGAAAATGACACATCAATCTGACTAATTTGGATGGTTAGTTGGTACTCTAGTGTGTGTGAATTATCAATGGTGAGTGATTAATAGATTTTTGTCTGAGTTGCTTTAAGTGTAGGAATCTTATAAAATGATAAGATAGTTAATTCTGCCTAAAGTTGCCAAAAGAACTGCTGTACTCCATGTGGATTGAAGAGTTGAAGTCCCTACTGCATTTAAAGAGAAACTGGCAATGTGTACACTTGTTCAAAATGTGTGTGTGAAAATAAATTTGAGGGAAAATTATTTTCAGTTAAGCTGTGCCAAAGAATGCTTAAAATGTTGATGATGACAGCGTGTTGAGTAACTTATGTAGTTGGGTATTATTGTGCCCAACTTAAATGTGTGTAGGCACATTGTCATGTATTCGCGCAATGTATTTGGTTTTCCAAGACCAACCATATGCAAATGGCATATGATCTCTCTTCAAAATTGTTGGGTGGCAAAATGTGACAGGCTCTCCAAGCTCGAGATGGTTTGACCTGTAAAATTCTGAGTATTGGATAATAATGGGTCGAGAGGGCCTAGTTTTGCAGGCACGCATGGACCAAAAAGAGAAAAAGACACTATAACGAGGTTCATAAGTTTGTCCCAACCCTTCCTAGCTATAGGCTTACACATTGAGATGAGCCATGAAGAAATGTGCATGGCTTGACATAAAACTCAAGATAGCCCAGGTCCGTAAGCGGGGATTTCACTAGTAACGCTACATCACTAGTGTTCATCACATGTCTATGCTGCAATTCAATGAATAAAAGTTCATCACAACTTTATTGAATAATATGACATATTCTATATGATATATACCAATAGCAATGAATAGTATTATTCTTTCACAACTGCAATTCATCAAAATTTGCACGGTACTGCTACAGAAGTGACACTTGATGATTGAAGGAGGACCACAAATCCAAAGGAGGACCGAATAGAGGAGTCTAAAGGCAAACAAATGACATGACACTGCACATTTGCTTTGATATCAATTGTTTGTTGGTACATTTATTGTGTGCACCACCACTGCAATACACATGCACCCATGTGACTTGCCTCGTTAAATTCCAACCTTTCTCAGCAATGAATTCATCTGCAGGTTTATGTTTTTTTACTTTACTTTGAAAAACCAAAAGAAAAAGGTGTAAACACATTAATATTAATTAGTTAGAATGTGTTTGATGGATATTATTGATGAAATAATGTATTTTAAATAGTGGTATGATGAAAAATATGTGGTTAAAAAGTAAGGAAAAGTTATTGGTGTGATGAAAATTTTTATTTTATTGAAAAATGTGTGGTTGAAAATGAGTTTTGAAAGAATGTGTACCAAACATGAGTTTAATTGAAACCTGATCTTTACTATCATTTATGGTCCATCGAACTAATACAATGAGTTGAGATATGTTGCTTCCATTTGAGCGTCCTTCATTTAAGCTCCTTAGAATTGAGCAGTTACTAAGTAAATAATACTTATGGGTCCATTGAAATTTATCATTAAAAATAAAGTTGGGCTATTTATAAAAGATTTATAATTTTTACCAAACGCACCATAAAATTTTGACACCTTGACATTCAAGCTCTTGTTAACAAAATGAAAAAATAACATTTCAAAATGTGATGTCTCGTGTTTTACTATGTAGGCGTTTTCTCATTTACTAACAAGGTATAATCTATTGAGGCTTAAAAATTTGAATGGGAGGAACAACCAATAAGGACAATAAATCTTGACTCCCGATACAACATTACTACGTAGTAAATATTTTTACGGTTCTACTTGGTGTACATCAAGAAATCCATCCGGGTGTCCATAATGGACACCCAGAGGCTCCCTATTGGAGGGAGTGCTAGGGGGCCGCCGATGGACAGGTCGGCACTCCCTCCAATAGGGGGTCGCCGATGGACACCCCGATGGACACCCGAATGTACAAGTAGATTATTTCTAAAAGTTTTTAGATGAGCGAAGAGTTTGACTGGGCTAGTGATTGTAGGGTTCCGTTGATTCTACAAGCTAAAAGTCAAAGTATATATTACTTTTTAACAGTACATTCTCAAAAAAAAAAAAAAAAAAAAAAAAAACTATATTACAAAACCCCTTTTTTATGTTGGGACTCAAAACAGTTCTTAGTATGTTAATTAATAGTTAAATCATATTATGTTACTTATTATTTATTTAGGGAAATTGCACATTTGGTTCTCTATCTTTAATGGTTGTTACTTATTCGTCCTCAAACTACAAAAGTGGTTGTATTGATCCCCCAACCTTTAATAATGTGTTTAGCTAATTTAGAACCTTCATACAATTTCCTTCCAAATTCGAACTTCTATAAAATTATGGCGCATCAGGCTTTTTTTCAACATTTCCGAGGGTTAAGGTCGTCAACAAACTCAATAAACACTATTGCTCTTTAAGATCGACTAAATTATTTTGTTTATTTAAGTTTGATCTTTACTAATGGGCATGTTTCCTTTGATTTATTATGACATAATAAGTGATAACATAATATTAAGTACAACCAAATCATTTGAAACTATAAGATTTTATACATACATAAAATTTATTAACCTTAAAGAGAATAAAAAACATTATCGAAATCTATACCCAAAATTTCTTCAAAATATTAAATTATAATGAGCAATGTTTGGTATACTGCACACATATTAGTGGGTCCCATATCAATAAAAAATGCCATAACATAAACCCACCAATCCTGTCATTGTGTCTGTCGGTAAATTTTATATGAAATTGTCCAATTATAATTCTGTCAATAATTGTACTAACCTCCCTACTTGTCTGTCCAAAGCCACAGGAAGCTTCGAGGACTTGGTCTATTGTCAACTTTGTATCTAGACATGCATAAACAATCACCATTTGGCCCAAGATACGACATATTATAATTAATAATAGAAATGAAATGATGTGCTCTATCTAAAACCGCGCCTCAATGGTAAAATTAAAGCCTAAAATTTAATTTTAATCCAAATTAAAATCATACAATCAATATTAACGACATTTTTTATGGGTTCCATAACTTTTATTATATAAATTATGTTATTCAAATATTCGCGTATAAGAATTGTTCTTTGTGGATAAGAATTGATCTTGTTGATTGTAAAAAGAAAATTAAAAACAAAAAAAATGGAAGAAATCGGGAATGGGAGCAATATAGTGCGACTGCATAGGCCTTTAGCTATGCGGTCGCATGGCCCCCGTCGAAGACTTTGAGTCCCTGACTTGACAACTCTATGTGATCGCATAGAGTTGCTCTATGTGGTCGCATAGAGCACCTTAGTAGCTGTTGGGAGGTTTTTTTTTTTATTCCGATTTTGCAATTTTTCATCCATTTCTTTCATCTTTTGGGAATGGTTGGCATCCATACGAAACAGTACGATGAAATTCTATAAATAGTGATAGAATTTATGATTTAAAACAATCAATTCTCAATTTATACATTGATATTATAGCCCAAAAACTCTCTTAATTTATACTTAGAATTTATTTCATATCCCTCTTTTGTTCCTTCTTTCCAAGTTTCAATAGTGCTAATTGCAACCCGATTTCTAGATTTGGAATTTGCTAAAACTATTTGTGTGTTATGTTGGTCCTTTAACATTCTTATAACCGAGAGAGCGCAAATAAAACTTTTAGGACAACATTTTATGTGATTCAAGTCTTTTCTCTTCTCATTCTTCTACCATTTTCTTTTGTGTTCTTATATATAGTATTTGGAGTTCCTCTTGAATTATCATTGGAGGCGTGTTATCTACTTAGACGAAATTATTTTCAACAACTTTCAACCACACATTTCAAAAACTTTTGTCACAGTCTACTAAAAATTTAATTTTAATCTCCACCAAACACCCTCTAAATATTTTTAATATTGTCTAGTGCTGTATTTTAATATATTAAATCTCATGTATCGTAATGTGATGCCTATTTTCATTGTTTTCGTAGCCTCGTCAAGTTTTGTTTTCTTCGTTGCATAATAATTCCAAGACGCGATGCGCTTATGAAAATTTCTAGACTGTATCACCACATCGAATTTCATATTTGAACGTCGTTAACATTACCTTCATTGCAGGCCAAAAACAATCAACTTGAAAAGGGTAACTTGACTCGATTTTAGTTATAGTGCATTTTTTCTTATAGAAGATACATTTTCACAAATAAATTACCCATCCCTAATTATTGTAGATATTTTTGAACGGTGTCAAACAACATTTAACACGTGACAATGACAACATAACTAGTCACTTGATTCCATTATTTAGGTCAAGGAACATACAATTCAAACGAGTAAGGGTCCGGCCAAATTTCGATTTGACTCGATTGTTTTAGTTTTTCAGTTTATTGTTGCATGGCTATGTGAATATTATTTGTTACAATAATATTTATAACATGTCCATAAATTCAGAAAGTGGGCCCACAAAGCGCCAAAGAAGTTCGTAGAGAGTCTTCACATCAATGTAGAATTTCAGACAAAAATATTGACAATGAATTCACAACGTCGAACTCACTTGAACGAGACGTCGAGCCAAAAAGTCCAACTCCAGCCATGAAAAGCTGAGCTGGCACTTGTACAATTACAGGGACGGAGCCAAGGAGGACCAAAAAAAATTTATATTGAATTGATACTTTGAAAAAAGAATTTATTAGAAATAAAAGAACTTTCATCAAAAAAAAATAAAAATAAATAACTTTAGGTTTGAGCTCCTCCCCTTGTATAATCACACGGACATTGACAATGAGCTCGTAGAAGAACCAAACTCACTTGCGCATCATGCCAAGCCAAAATATCTTATTCTTGTCATAAATGCCCGACGTAGCACTCATATACGATGACAACTAAGTAAAACTTAACGCGGTATTAAGATTCTGTTTGAAAATCATTATTTTTAAATTCTTTTTTTTACGTACTTATTTTCAACCACACATTCATACGATAAAATATTCTGAACGTAAAATCCAAAACTTTCCCAACTTTTTATTCACACATTCTCAAAAAAAAAAAAAAAAAAAAAATACTATTTGAACTTTGTTTTCCATAATTGATGGTTGTCAAACAGAGCTAAATGAAGATGCAGAGCTCAGCTAAAATCGAGTAAATAAATTCAATATTCGAACTATTTTGTAATGCAAATTGTTACCAACCTTTCTTCAAGTGCTAGATTATTTGAATACTGCCCTTGTTCTCGGGATTCAACTTCAAGTTTTGTCACACTCGTGAATTTAAGTAATATCATGCAGGCCATGATTCATGTCATTGGACGATTGACTTTTATCTTAATATATAGTTTACTCTTCTTCTCGGGGCACAATAAGATCTTTAGGATATTCCCTCGACAAAATTGTTAATAAAAAAAATTAAATTTATTAATAATATCAGACTAGTAATATTTATTATTCTATACGTGACAACATTAGTCTTTTCATGTTATATATAATATATAATAAAATAAAGAATTAAAAGGACGTCGTGGACGAGGCCATAAACCCGACGATGCAACCAAGGGGATCCAGTGTGGGCATCAGAATATTCCTTTTGAGTGGACCAACAAATAAATTAGTTCTTCTGACTTCTGATTAAACATAAAACTACCTTCTAATTGGCTCAAAATTAATAAATTTTCAAAATGACTTTTTTGCAATTTTAAAATATGGGTTGGATTGGTCTGCAATAATAATTTTATATTCATGTGAATTTCCAACAAAATTGATCAAGTTCGTTTTACTAACTTTGTTTTGGTTGGATTTGATGTGAATAGGATATGTACATACTTAGAACTTGTTTGATAGGGATTAAAATCGGATTAAAATTGAAAAATTAGTCATTATTGTTGACTTTTATTAGACGAGTGAGACTCAATAACGATCATATTTTCAATTTTAATTGAAATTTAATTGTTACCAAACATGATCTTAGTTCGACCAATACTCTAATTTTAACAATCAGAATGTATATAAAAAAAGTAAATAAATCATAAATAATTACTCAATAGGATATAGCAGCGGGTGCTATAGTGAAATTGATTGGAAAAGAGGAAAAATTGACCACATTAAAATTACCTTCTCGGAAGGTTCGTTTGATGTCCAGAAATTGCTCGATAAGATAACAATTAATTACTTTCCGTTTTCTTAATTGAAAACTCGGCTCAATCTTTTACTCCCTCTCTATATATGGACTTATTATTATTATTTTTATTTTTTATTTCTGTAATTAGACAACAAATTGTAATGCGTGTTACAAATATTTATAATAAATATAATACAATAAGTAGGTAACAATTAGAGATATGATTGAATGTGTAAAGTAAAATAAATCAATTATTCTACTTGTTCAGATAGATTGATAGATGCATACGCGGCATGTATCTGTCCTTTGATTTGAATGCATCGGTCAAATTATCTATAAGAAAATTCTTTATGTGAAGACAAATTAAAATAAATTATCATTGAATGTGAAAAGTAAAATAAATTGGATTATTCTTTATGTACTTCATGTATTAATACGCGGCATGTATCTGTCCTTTGATTTGAATGCATCGGTCAAATTATCTATAAGAAAATTCTTCACGTGAAGAATTTTCTTATAGATAATTACTACATGAAGTACATAAAGAATAATCCAATTTATTTTACTTTACACATTCAATGATAATTTATTTTAATTTGTCTTCACATAAAGAATTTTCTTATAGATAATTTGACCGGAACCCCTCCAATAGGGGGGAG